>VDFB02108500.1:269343-282324 GCA_007258455.2 Sequoia sempervirens
CAACATGGGTGAGAAGTTTAAGCAAGATCCTAACAATCACAATGCCAATTTACTAGCGTAGGAATATGACATAAAGACCATCAAGGATAATATAAAAGGGGTAGTTGATGTTAGCAAGTGCATCATTAAGAATATTGCTATGACAATTAAGATACTAATAAGCTAAAAAGATCTACTAAAGATTTTGAGGCCACTATTGCGGTTGTAAAGCTACCAGGGCTAGTCCAAGCTCTAGAACATGAAGTAGCAAAAAAAACTACTGTGAGGAAGAAAAGAGACAATTACAAGATTTTGATGACCTACATAAAAACTTTTATCAAGAGTTGGAAACTATGGATATGCTAAACAATTGTAGGTCTCTAGGTTTTTATGTGTTGTTTTGTGTTTTGTTTGGTTTTCTATGTAACTTTACTACAATTTTGTTGTTGTTGTGTTGGTTGTAATAGGGCTTTAGGGTCTCTTCAAAACCTATTTTCTCCTTTTAATAAAAAACATCATTAACATATTACATCACTATATCTACTATACGACAAAACCACAAAACTTTCGATATTTCACAATAATCTACCACAATAACTTTACTTGAGATAAACTCTTCCAACAAGTTTTTCTGTAGGTGAATGTCACCCAAGTCCTAGCATTAAGATCTGACATGATCTTTGTCATATGTAATATTTATTTGTAAGCTCATTAAATAATTGAATTAGATCAATAACCTTCCTCAAGGGCAAGTCAAATGATTGAAAATTGTTATAATCCTTGCCATTGGTGGTCCTGATATTTTAGAAACTTGATGTAAATCTCTACAGTTCGTCAAATACTAATTGTTGTTGATCCATAAAAACAACTATTATATAAAGTAGGTTAAAAGAGAAAATTTGCATATTCATAAGGTCAAAAATAATTTATAAGATAATAGGCCAGTCACAATATTTTTATAAATTGTTGTTTTCCTATTATTTAATTTAATACTGAATTCTCTTTTTTTTACTGTCTCCTTAATCTTACAAAAAACTGCTACTAAAATGACGAAACCTATCGTTGTTCTGCTGACGATTTGTCACACGAATGCTGCCAAGTGGAAGAACGAAGAAACAATGAAACGTTGAAAACATCTCCATGCATGAATAACATATACTTTAAACCTTTCACGGGCTTTAATAGTGTTGCTTTTCCTGCCATGGGATACTTTTGAACTGTTCTTTGAAGATCGTTTTGTCTTTACACTGCCCACCCACTAAAATTAGGCTGTCGTTGCCATCATGAAGGCATAACATGTTTTTGACTGTAAGAAAATATTTTATTATAATTTTATATAATTTATTTTAAAAAGATTGTCTTCTACAACATAAAAATTATTAAATATATTCATACTATCGTCAAACTTTAGACACTATGCACCTGTTAGGATATTGACCAAACCTGTAACAAAGTTGAGTTTTAGTTGAGGTCAGGCCTAACTTATGAGTCTTTTGACCATCATAATTGTTTGTCTTTTGGTGAGTTGGCCAGGTCAAATAGCAGCTTCTGTGTTGAAATTCTGCAGTAGTTTAATGAGTTTTACAGTGTTGGCCATGCACAATGTTAGACTTTGATTCAGAGAGTAATTGACAGGTTTTTTTTTGAAAAGAAACTTGTGTTAATTTTCAAAAGGAGTGACGGCTTTCTTGATTTTATGGATTAAATAATGTAAATGTATTCAGATTTGATTTTTACATTTCAATTCTTTGTTCTTGAGTCAACCGATCTTGAAAGATGTGGTTGATGAGCAAATGGTAAGGTTTTTTCAAGAAAAAAACTTGTGTTAACTTTCAAAAGAATGCCGGCTTCCTTGACTTTATGGATTAAATAGTTTATTTTCTAAAAAATTTACAATGTAAATGTATTCAGATTTGACTTTTACTCTTCAATTCTTTGTTCTTGAGTCAACCAATCTTAAAAGATGTGGTTGATGATAGTGCCATGTTTAGTGCATGTGGTGTTCATATTCAATAGAAAATTGATGGGTAACAAGATTCAAAAGTATAGCTGACAATGTCCCATGTTTTGTGCATGTGGTGCTCATCTTCAAGGAACGATTAATGAACCAACTAATTCTAGAAAGGGTGATTGATGATGACTGTTCACTAGATTATTTATTCTAATTCTTTATAATCTACTTTATTATAAAAAAAAATATTTCTTTTCATTGTGACATTTGTTTTATTGTTGGTTGATTAAGTATGGTTGGTTGGAGTCCTAAACTAACAAATTATTCTATGGTGTTCAATATCAAGGGTCATCTATCTATACAACATGGTTTAGTGATGGCCTCTACTCAATTAATATCAATGCAATTTTGTAAGTAATTTTTCATTTTAATTAAACATCATATGGTTTAATAGTCAAACAGTCAATAACAATTTTATACCTCATCCACACCAAAATATAAATATTTGTCCTATTTTTGTTGGTCAAAATTAGCCTTTCACTGTTGAACTGAATGATGTTTAAGAATAGCCTTGTGGAATGTCTATATAAGAATTACTTGTGAAATAGTATTTGCTACTTTGTGGAACTTTTCAAAGCCTTGTTGGATAAAATGATACCATTCAAACAACTCCAAAAGTAGTTTGGGTCTATGGAAGAAAGATTAAGAGAGATGAAAAAACTACAAAAGAGAATGAAAAATAAAAGATCTACTTATTTAGAAAATTATTGAATAAGGATGCTTTTCCATGCTTCATCTCTAAGAGTAATGTGTGACAACATTTATTTGAAGAGGTGATGCTAGATAAAATGGTAATTTTTTTTATCAAAATTTATTATAGAAAATTTAACATTAAAGAAGGTTTAAAAGCAACTTAATGTTTTTGTAGATTTGTTATTTTCCTAAATTAAATCTATGAGTTATTCTTTTGTCACTACTCTTGATTCCTTAAACTATTTGATCTCGTAGACATTATTAAAATCACTTATTCATAAAATTAAACTCAAACTAACGAACAAAAAATATATATAAAATTGATAAAGAATTCAAGGATGAGTTATGCAATGTGTTGCACAAACGGTTGCCATTGCACCAAAATATTGACTTGTTAATTTTCTTGATACAACTGCCAGAGTTAATGAATCCACTGGAGGCGGTTAAGCCATGTCACGAACCCAAGTGTTCTTTGAACCTATGACCCAGGCTTTGATACCAATTGTTGCACAAACGGTTACCGTTGCACCAAAAGATCGACTTGTTAATGTTCGATACAACCGCTAGAGTTAATAAATCCATGGGAGGCATAAGCCATGTCACGAACCCAAACGTTGCGTTGCACAACACAAGAAGACCAAGAGCGCATGCCTTGCAACACTTTTGCCATAAAAAAATCACATATACTCTATTTTAAGGTAGTGTGGTCACCATCACAAGTATAAAATTTTACTTGCGGCATGAATTGATGAGATCACATCATAATTTAGATCTGAATTAATTGAATTATAGAAGAAACAAATTTGAACAAAACAAGGGAATTAGAATACTGTTGACTTCAAGATGGTGTCGAAATCCCTTGCAAGTAAAATGTTCCATTAAGAAGGGTATCTGAAATGTCCATATTGTTTTTGATGGCTTAATGAGGGGAATCAACTTGTAAGATTTAAGATGAAGGTTATATATGGGAATGCCAAATTCTAAACTTGACATTATACATAGAAAAATTTTGAATGAGAAAAGTTAAATTTTCAGTTGGAATAGAGGGAAACACGTGTCATCCTTCTAATATGTATAGATATTTAGATGCACTTACCAATCTTGAATGGCAAAGTTGACCTCCATTCTTTGTAGATGTACTTATTCAATGTTGTAATAGGAAAGACACATAAACAATATTTAGTGTGAAGTATGTTTTTTAGGTAATATTTTTTTGGATTTGATCGTGTAGATTTTTTGTTATTAACATTTTAGATCAAACTCTATGATTTATCAAGTATTGATTTTCTCTTTTCTTGCTTTCATATTCTAATGATTGTCTAGAAAAATATTAGCTAAAAAAATTATAGACTCAAAATCTCATGAGTTTAAGTATATTTCTTTTAAAAAATATGTTTTATTTGGGATTTTTCACCTATTCTTGTACTAGGGATGTTTCAAGAATGTGGGACAGGGAGAAATATCTCTACAGTTTTTTTTATAAAAACAAGAAAAACGTGTTCAATATGTTAAAAATATTATAGGGGATGATTAGGAGACATCTAGACATTCCTTAAATGTTCTAGGAATATCTAGTATCTCATATGGTCAATCTACAAAAGTTTTAATTAAAATATATATATATATAAATAATTAAAAAATGGTTGGGAGGGGCCTCGAGAAACCCCAACCTAAACTTAAGATAAAGGCACTAACACCTAAAAATAGAAAAGCTGTCATTTTTAAATTTTGCACAAGTAGACTTGTTTCATATTACACTTTGTCAATTGAATCTTATTCTTTTTAAGAAATTTTATTTTCAAGTTATCTATATTTGCTCCTCCATCTCACATGTTTGACCCATTGTGACATGACAATGAAACACTGTGAACACTTCACCTCAAATGGTAGCCTATGCTCTAAATCTCAAATGGTATTCACTAAGTCCTAGGAGTGTGCCTCCTTTTGATGATGAAGTAGTGAAAAAAGGGCTCATGAATTCCTTATGAATGCAATGTCTTGCCTTTGTCAATATTTATCAAAATTTGAGGTGAAATAAATAGGGTTGTATTGGCTTAATTTGATCCTATTGGATGGTGGACGTGGCATAATAAGGATGCACTAGAGTTGATGATGCTTGCCACTCACTACCTTTCCTACATTGTTGGTTCTTCTATTGTAGAGAGAAATCATTCCACATACAACTTCATTCATTCAATCAAAATGAATCTAGGTTCAACTCTTGATGAGTCGAGAAGTTGTTGGCCATGATAGTGCCTTGCAACTTCAAGATTGACAAACTCTTCAACATCAATAGATTCCAGCTACACAATGGGATGTTGATCCTAAACATACTATAAAGATTAATGAGGAGGAAGCATAGGAGGGTTTGGATAGGTTTCCATTGAATAATGCATTCCATTATGTTAGCATTGACTTAGACTTAGATGGGCAAAGATTAGGCAGAGGCATAACATTAGAAAATCTAGTTGTCTATATTTTTTCAATTTCTAGTTGTATCTTTTCATTCTTTTCATTTTGTTGTACGTGCACTTGATAATAAAAATTCAAATGATTAGAAATTATAATGTTGTTAATTTGTATGTTGACTTCTAGATGAACTCTCAATTTAGCTCTATTATTTTATAATACGATTAAATAAGGAATATAGTGAATGCCTTATCATATGAATAATTTAAATTACCTATATTTTAAAAAATTTCACATTTTTAATCATCACCCCTTGTTATCTCCTAAAAAATGACTCCTATAAAAGTCATCCTTGAAATGCATCCCCCTATCCCCTACCATCCCCATCTTCGAAACTTGTTGGAACATAGCAAAACATGGTTAATGAAGCTAGAATAGTTGAGTTTTTGATTCTCAATATTTTTAAAAATATCAATCCTTTTTACATGATGATTGATGCCAAGGCTAGAATTAATAAACTATGATATTATTTTATTTTGCACTAATAATCTCTCTATTTTTCTTGGGAAGTGTGCTAGGGATCAAACAATTTTCTAATTCAAATGATGGTGTTGAGCAGGGGTCACCACTTAACCAATTAATATATAATTAAAAAGATGACCTTAAGTTTATCTAGGTTGGTGAAGTAATGTATTAACCTTAGTTGGGAAAGTCAAATCATCTAAAAGAGAGAAAATGAAAGGTTTTGACTAAAATTTGACTACTTGTCATAATAATTAAGGTTTATATTATAAAATAGTATAAATTTGATGTCATAAATGATTATTATAGTAAGTGATGGTTTCATAATGTATCAGTTAACCGATATCTTCCTCCTTTGCATTCGGGACCATATTGACATGATGCAATTGTAATGGTCAAAATTGCATACATATGTCCTCTTCCCTTATATTTTGGGGTTGTATTGATAAGAGTATAATAAATATAATAATCAACTTAAAAGTGGCATGATTGTATGTGAAATTATCTTGTGACACTTGATATCTTGATCTTGTTATCATTTTAGCTTGTATCTCACTAGACAACACAAAACAAAATAGTGTTTGAGATAAAACCTCTCTTTACACTAGGAGGGAAAGATCCTCGAGACCATACTAAAAATCAAACTAATATAAACTAACCCTAGAATAAAATTATAAAAAATTCATATGTATATATACATATTATACACGATTCATTAAGGGGGTTTTGCATAAATAAAAATAATTATGTACTTGCCTATATTTTTTCCTTGAATACATGCACCAAACTATTAATAGTCATCCCCTACAATGAGATTTTCATATATTAAGGTTGAAAAAATAAATCCAAACAAGAAAATGACATCTACAAGTTTCTAAAATAAAATATCAACTATTGTGTGTAAACAAGGATTTGAAAGGAATAATAATAAATAAACCAACAACACACAATTTCTAGAATTAAATAGTTAATATTTATACAAAGCCACAACATAGGTAGATGATATTACCTTGATACAAATCTTAGCCTACAATATAAATTCAACTTATGACATTATAAACACAAGTTCAAAAATAACATCTACTTGATCAATAGATTTTGTAGAAGTGTAGCATCCGCTCTCATTTTAAATATCTTGTGCCTAATACACTTAATAGGTTACAATAATTATGATTTTAGGGTAAATATCCCCAACATAAATATTTTAAAGTAAACCTAACCAAAATTATAGAAAAAGTGGAAAGAAAGGAACTTACAAATATATCCTAAACAACAAATAAAATCAACTAGCCAAAAAATAAGCCCTCATCCATTGCCTATAATGGGACACTGCCCCTACCAAAATTAGTCACTACTAAAATAGGAATTTGGACATGACTAGCCTCATAATTCTAAAATAATTTTGATCTAAAATTTGATGAATATTTTGACAAATTAAAACCCTAATAGTCATGGATATGTTGACAACTTACCAATCTAAAACTTCGGTGACTTGAATCCTTTGAATGTAATATAGGGTTTTGAAAAGACTACATAATTAACATGAAACCTTAATGAATATTGAAGAGTATGAATATCAACATGATTGGCATAAAAATCAAAAAGATGTTATGAAGATCTTAATCAATCTTTAATCTAAAAAAAAAAGGATCATTGCTACAATGTCACAAAACTACTTTCTTTAAGAATGATGAAACACTTGCTAAAGATGAAACACAACTATGATGACTACAAATAAATATCTAATGAAAGGTATGAAAATACTATTGAGAGACATGAAAAAAAGTAACTAAAATTTGAAATTGATTACCAAATGAATAACATTATGTTTGATGATAACCCCTTGAAATAGAAATTCAAGCGAACAACATGCCCTTTAAAAAATCATTAAACTTGATGAAAATTTCATTAAATATAACTAGGTTGTTAATGAAAATCCTATGATTATTGTTGCCTATTGTAGGAGAAAATAAATTCCTCGATAATTAATGAATTTTCATGAAAACATCCTAAAATTGGATTGCTACTATGAGAGGCCTAGGTACTCATTTTTTATAACTTATACCTTTATGGGTAAAAACACAATAGTGTGTCACACTTTTGGTCAAATAAATGGTTCCGAGAGAACTATTTTTGGCTGGAAGATATTAAGTCGAGTGGGTTTCAACTGAAACCATGTGGCACCGACGTGGCAGACACATTTTTGACCAAAGAGGTTTAGGCAAAAAGTTACTTGGCCGAATATGACTGGCTAAAAACATGGAAAAAGTGAGTGTATCTGGTATTTATAGCTTGGAAATATCAAGACATTTTCGGTCGAGTATGTTTCGGCTGAAACCTACTCGACCAAAACCCTCTCGGCAGAGAATGCCTAGTTGGCATCCCACATGGTCGCCAACTCATCATTTTTCAGAATTTTTTGAAACATTCAACTTTTGCAGAGTATTTCTCATGTCAAAATGATCTTTTTGAAAAAAAAATAAAAGTACCCTTTTGTAGAGCTTGGAGTGGAGAATCCAAATATATAATTTTTTAAATATTTTGATTAGTTTAAATATATTTTATTTTTAAAATAATGCAAGTATGTTTTAAAAATAAAAAAAAGTTGATTAAAAATTAAAAAAAAAGATAGTAAAACTTATTAAAAAATTTTAAATATTATACAGGGCACAAGAGGAGAGAGTCTTCTTCAAAACCATTTTTTTATTTTTTTGAAAATGATTAAAAAAATTAAAAATAGTTGATGGCCCATGAAAACTGTCAAATTATGACATGTTTGACTTTAAAACGTTATTACAAGAAAAATATACATCAAAATTTGATTGTTTTTTTCCATGCACAAGATATTGAAGTTACCTATTTGGAGGAAAAAAAAGGGAGAAATGAATTTTTTTCAATTTGTTTCTTGACGGCCCGTGAAGTCACTATTTTCTAAAATTTTCAGCATTCCAAAATTTTTCCTTCAATTGATAAAAACATAATGAAAACAATTTTTTTTAAAATTTAAAAAATTATATGAATAAACTTCATCAAAAGTTCTACATTTCATTAGTTTACACCATTTTGAAATTCAAAACATAAAGACCACTTTTATGTGGTCGAAGTTCTGAATTTTTTTTTCTATTGGCCAATGCCTTTATAAAGTGTGACACAGGTTTGTGCCTTTACCCTTATAATTGTTGAGGTGGAAATGTATGAAAGTTAAATCGAGTTTGCAATTTTTAACCAAAGGTTTAAACTGGTTGGATCATTACAAATATGCACTTGGGCCTTTTAGGGTCAGGTTTTGTATGAACTAAACCATTTTTGTATGTTGGGTGAAAGAATTAAGTGGTTGAATTAAGTCTCATAAACTTTGGCCAACTCTTCTTCCTTTGATGCCAATTGAAATTATGTATTAAGCAAGACATTTTGTTGTCATAGCTTTGGTTTCTTCTTGGGTAGAGATTCTCTTCACTATTACCATAATATTCATATTTGAAAATATGATAGGTCTTTCTCTAGCACATGCCTCTTATTGCAAAATCTCAATTCAAAAGAAGGGTGGCGCCAAAATTCAAATTGGGGGAGAAATAGGGCATGCAACAATAAGGGTTGGAATGGTCGACACTAAAATAAGAAATCTGGGTGAAAGCGCCTTGAAGAAGGACAAAATGGGTGTAGATTTGTTGGCAACTCACAGAGATCTTGCTTCAAAGTTTCCTTCGCTAGGAGAGGTTCGGGGTTGGGTGGCCCCGGTTCCAGTTGTGGAAATAGGGTGTCTATGGTATTAAGTCCGAACTTGCTAAGGCCTTCAATCTTGATTCTAGAGAAAAAAGGACTGGTAGTTAGGTGATATGGGAAATCCCTTAACTAGGATAGTTTGATTCGCTGGTAGCAAAGCCAATGGGGGGAATGTCTGAAATTTAAGGTGTTAGCAAATAGTTTCTTTGTGGTCATTTGTCCATCATCAAATATAAGAGAACAAATATTGCAGGTGATTTGGTTCATGGATGGTAGTGGATTCTATATTTGTAAATGGGAAATTGGTTTTGATCCCCTTCGTCATCGGATGGGATGGATTCGAGATTGGTATAAGCTTCTCAATCTCTTTATTGAATTCTAGCAATTAGAAACCTTGGAGTCAATTGGTAACCACCTTGGGAAATTTATTTGTGCGGAAGAGAGAATCAACCCAGATGGTATCGGTACACATGTAAGGATTTGCGTGGAAACCAAAACGCATAGCTCTCATTGGAAAGAAATTAAGATTATAATAGATTGGGGCACCCTCATCCAATTTTTGGAGTTTGATCCATATTTTGAGAAATTTCTCCTAAACATGATAGGGTGGTGCTCCCCGAAACTTGCATTCAAGTTAGTGATGAAGGACATTGATGGTGGGATTTTGAATTTGAGTAGAGAAAATGGTTTGAAGGTAGACTCGATCAGGCTTGGAGATAATGCACCTCAGACACATAATCAAATCTATTTGGAGGCTATCATTCCAAGCGAAGAATTCATAATGGTGCCAACAGACAATAATGCTTTGACTTCGAAGCTATCGAAAGTTATCAACTTGATTGAGAATAGTGTGAGGCTGGAAAGCCTTAATTCCTTATTGGAGGTTGGGAAAGAATTGGTCGAGTTGGATCAAGAAACTGAAGGTGCCTCATTGGAGGAGCTTGGGGTGGAGTCAATGGCCAAGGAGGCATGGGATGCTGCTTCAAATCAAGAAGAAGTGGGTTTGATCAATGCTAGTATGATGCAAATTCTTCAAGTAGAAGATCAGGACTTGTGTGGAAAATAATTGATTTTTCCTGTCAAGGAAGTCAAGGAAAACCCTCTGAGTAATATAGGAGATGAGTTAGGCATTGAGGAGAAATGGAATGATGTTCTAGAGTTAGAAACATTGGGGGCTATGGATGGTGATGATGGGGATCCCCCCATTTAGTTGTGCCGAAAAAGATGGTCATCCAGAGAAAAGAGCCTTCATGGCTATCTCCAGATTGTAGGGAAAGTAAAATACGGGGTAGGATCCCTAATGTAGAGAAACTAAGATTAGACGTGGAGGCTCGTGGATAGAAAAAACTTATGGAGTTGTTAAAAGTAGGGAAGGGGGAGCCCCTTCTTGAAGAGAAATGAAAATTTTCACTTGGAATATTAGGGGCTTAAACACCCCTAACAAAAAATGCTTGATGAAACAACAGTTGGAGTTGTCTCAGGTGGTTTTGTTTCTTCTCTAGGAAACTAAGCTTGATCAAGATGAAGTGTTTTGTCTTGGGAAAAAAATGAGATCGTGGAAGTTGTCAGTCTTTTCTGTCGGGTAGGGAAAGTGGTCTCATAACTCTTTGGAGACCTCAAATATTGTTAGTGGGAAAAGTTGCTGTGATCCTAAGAATTTTATCCTTCTCTAACGTGCAAAATAACTAAGAAATGCAAGTGATAAAAGACTAAGGACACCTCAAGATTAGCCAAAGGAGTGATATAACAAGAAGGAAAATGGATAAAACGAAATGGAAAGGATTTCACCTTCCTTGCTGTTGATGTCTCCTTGATTGGCCCTTGCTTGGGATGATTTTGTGTGCTCCTTAGATGATTGCTTGAGTGACTAAATGCAATATTAGATGTGCAAAATGATTAAAAGAGATGGCTAAATGATGGCAAAGGATTGAGAGTGCAAATTGGTAGCATGTAGTTATGAAAATCCAAAGTGTTGAAAATGCCCTTGAGGAGGGGGTATTTATAGAAGAATTTGAATTCTCTAGAGAATTCAATGGTCAAGATGCATCCAACAAGGCCAAGATGAAGGGCTATGGTGGGTTGAGAACCCACAAGCCCTCACATTTTGACATGTGGAGGGTGAAGTGGACAAGGGGATATGAGATGGAGGTGAGGTGTCAAGAAGGTACATGAGGTGGAGGAAGGACAAGTACCTTCCAAGCACCTTGGGGAGTGAGAGGATTTCCTCAAAAAGGGATTCCTTGTCCCCAAGTGGGAGTGAAAGGGACATTTGAGAAATTTTGGAATTCCTCAAAAATCTACATGGGAAAAGGAAAGGTGGTTGGGGATATAAATGTGAATTAAAAATTCACATTCCTAGGATGACCTAGAGGGTAAAAGGTGGGCTCCAAAAATGTGGGACTTGGTCACATGTGAAGATTGTGACAAGTCCAAGGTTCTAGAAGCCTTGGAAGGATGAAATGTGAATTAAAAATTCACATATAAAGAAGGGGAATCTAGGACAAATAAATGTGAATTAAAAATTCACATGGGAAAGGGGGTCAATGCCAAAAGAAGGTAAATGTAAAGGTTGGCTAAAAAGTGGTGCTAAATCTAGCTAATGACCTTGGTTAAGGTTGTGCAAACATTGGATTAGGCTAATTAATGGAAGATTAGAGGCAAGTGACAAATGTAGGAGGATGTGACAAGGAGAGAGAAAGTAAGGAATTTTAAATTGATTTTAAATCAAAAAGGGGGAAAACGACTAAATTAAATAAATTAGCATATTTATTTAATTTAGAGAGGAATAGGGTGAAAGACAAAGTATTAATTATTAAATTAAATACTTTACCGATATGAGACAAAAGGTGTAATATTAATTTAACAAATTAATATTAACACGATAGACGGAAAGGCAGTAAATTTAATCATATGGAAGTGATTAAATTTAGATGTCTACATTTTGCCCTTCTTCGAAATATTGTTAGGATAACAGTGTTTTGAAGAAAAATAAAATGTGAATGAGGCAAGAGGTGACAGATGGTGATGCCCCTAGCGTGGAAAAGGTTAATAATGCCCCAATGACCAAGCTAAAGGAATGGAGGAATGGTAAGAGGGTATGCCCCCTCGAGAGGGCGGTCGGGGGAGGAAAAGGGGGTCCCCAGACGACATCTCGATAGGAAGGATAGAATGAAACCATTGGATAGAGCTCAGAAAACTAAACAATTTGGGCTTTTGAATGGAGGTGATCCGACGTATGGTTCGCAAATGGCAGCCTCGGGAAGGTTGGGATTAGTTGGAGGAATAAAAAGTTAAATAAAAGGTAAAAAATACCTTGTTGGAGGAAGGGGGTTAAAAAGGTAATTTGAAAAATTACCTTGGTCATTTTCACTGTAGCAGTTGAGAGAAAGAGATGAGAGGAGTGAAAACTGACGAGGAGACACGATGCTGACGGACAATGACACTGCGATCGTGCACCGAGCGGACGGGGTACGGGCAATGTACAGCGGGGGCGCAGGCGGACAACATGTGAGTAGCAACAAAAACCCACATATTTAATTTACGCACTTTTTACGTAAAAAATTAAAATTTGAAAACATGGGTTTTGTCGGGGGGGAAAATTAGAAAAACGGGTTTAAATTAGTTTCGTAAAAAAAAACAACTTT
>VDFB02108500.1:282424-328020 GCA_007258455.2 Sequoia sempervirens
GGGGGAGGATGAAGGTAGCCAAAAAAAAGTAAGAAAAATAAGAGAAACAAAAAGGGACTAATGGTAAAGTGTTCATGTATGCAGAGCTTTGAGCGGTTACGAGTGCATGAACGGCGGTCGGAGGTGATGGCGGTGACGATAGCGGTGATGAACGGGGAGGACCAGGCGGCGTTGGATTACGCAGGGTTAGGGCATTGTATTCAGTTTCCAGTTGTTAGAGCATATCCGGCAATGTTGACAGCATTGATAGAGAGATGGAGCTCAGAGACATTGACATTTCATCTCCCTACAGGAGAGATGACCGTGACGTTGGAGGATGTGTGGCGTATTTTGAGGCTGTCGATTACCGGCCGGTTAGTGAGTGAGGTGGTGTCCACAGGGGCGGCGTTAGATGAGACTTTGAGAGTTTTGTTCGATCATGTGAGGCTGCCCCTAGTGAAGGGGCAGTTGGATTTGGACGAGTGTTTGGCAGTAGGAGTGCCAGCTTTACCATTATTCCTGTGTGGGTTGATCAGTGCGATACTGCTACCGGATCGGAGCAGACGGTTATGTAACCTACGCTATATGAAGGTGATCCGCCATATTGTTGAGTGGCGGGGGGGCAGTTTTCGTGGGGTTCATGTGTATTGGCGCAGCTGTACAGAGATATGCACAGGATCTTCTATCGGGAGGTATCGAGTGTGACACATGTGACACTACTGCAGATTTGGGCGTGGGAGCATATTGCCATGACTAGACCGGTAGTGGTGAGGGAGGGGACAACAGATGATCATGAGCCCGTGGCTTGGGAGTATGGGGAGGAGGGTGGGTGTTCCGCTATGAGATGCAGGGGGAGATGGAGGGGTGGAAGAGAGCATTTGATGATCTGCGGTCAAGGGACATAGAGTGGCGGCCATATAGGGTGCGTCAGTTCAGGGGATGGTCAGATACAGAGAGGCATGAGGGGTATTTTTTGAGCCGATGTTTTATTATTGGTACTCTACCACGCATAGTAGAGTCTCATCGACTGGACAGAGTGCTGAGACAGTTTGGGGTGATATAGGATATTCCAACGACGCCTATCTTGTTCCAGTGGTATAGTAGGGAGCTACCATGGGGAGGTCGCATATCACCAGCGACAGCCAGGGCATCATGGATGGCAACAGGATAGGCGGCTTATCTAGGGAGGGTAGGAGGAGAGCAGGTGCCAGTGGTGACTGAGCAATATCGGAGGTGGTTTCAGAATAGGTTATGGGAGAGGATTACGCCTATTCAGCCTATGTTGAGGGTAGTAGGTGCCGGACCAGCGGAGAAGCAGAGACCACGGAGGGAGAGGAGAGGAGGGGAGCAGCAGCGACGAGAGGCGGCAGTGGTAGACGAGGGGGGACATGAGGAGCTGGAGGGGGATGAGAGAGAGCAAGCAGGAAGAGCAGGGAGGAGGAGGAGGAGACATTAGAGACGAGGCCGGAGAGAGGGTCGACAGCGGGAGAGGGGGCAAGCGCAGAGAGCCCAGGGGGAGCAGAGGGTGGACAGAGAGGGTCAGCAGCGGGAGAGGGGGCAGCCACAGAGAGCCCAGGGGGAGCAGAGGGTGGAGGAGGTGATGGATGTAGATGAGATGGAGGATGTGGAGGTGGTAGGTGTGAGGGATGCTACAGAGGAGGGGAGGAGACAGTTCATGGTAGGACAACATGGTCAGCCACGCCGGGTGCGGATTCGATTGACTGTAGAGAGTCATGAGGCTCGTCAGGAGGCGGAGAGGGGAGGGGATGAGGATGTTAGAGCAGCCCCAGAGGAGGAGAGGAGGTCGCCATGAGGTCGATACGTGGTTGAGAGACAGGGAGAGGCGAGACGATTCCGGATTCGCCAGGTTGTGGAGGACTGTGAGGAGGGACATGAGCAGGGGGATAGGGAGCAACCAGTAGGTGGGGAGGATGAGGTAGAGCTGGTGGTTGGGGAGGAGGATGGGGAGGATGAGATAGAGCTGGTGGTTGGGGAGGAGGATGTGATGGATGTGGACAGAGATGTGGTGGAGGAGGATGTTGTGGCAGCAGATGCATTAGCGTTAGTTTCTTATGTACCAGAGGATCCCGTTGTGCAGGCAAGGGGAGCAGAGGTGAGAGTACGGATGGCAGAGCGCAGAGTGAGGGCTCTTGAGGTTGAGCTAGCCAGAGTACAGCGGGAGTCACTGATAGATTATGTCGCCATTACTTTCCAGCTAGGGGGGGCGGTGAGGGAGAGAGACAGGGCACAGTCAAAGGTGCAGAGGGTACAGGATGAGTTGACTAGTATGACATGGGACCGTGACATATTGCAGGCAGAGGTTGTGGTTTTATAGGCCAGGGGGGAGCCAAAGGGGATGACAGAGCAGAGAGCTGATCAGGGAGCAGGATGTACTAGTCAGCAGTCAGGAGATCGCCAGCAGGACTGGGACGAGCTTCAGGACAGGGTACATTGTCTTGAGTAGGCACTTGGAGATATGGGGTTGATGCAGGAGAGGGAGGCCGTGGCAGTAGAGCAGGCACGAATTATGCGAGCCGAGAGGGACGCAGCACAGGCGCAGGTACAGGTGATGGAGGTAGAGAGGGATGCGGCACAGGCACGCATTCAGAGTGAGAGAGCCGTGGCAAAGGCGGAAAGACAGTCATTACAGAGAGGGAGAGATGAGGCGGTAGCAGAGGTAGCGACTCTCCAGAGAGAGAGGGATTTGGCAGAGCTAAGGGTACAGGCTCTTCAGAGAGATAGAGATGTAGCAGTGGCTCAGGCACAGGGGCTGAGAGGGAGAGAGATGCAGCAGAGATGCAAATGTAGACCCTATAGGCAGAGAGGGATGCCGCGATGGCTCGTGTTCTGACAGGTCCAGGTGTGGGTGGGAGGGCAGGAGCGGATGTGCAGATTGTGGAGAGAGAGAGGGATGCAGCGGTAGCACGGGTAGCGTCTGCGGAGGAGATGAGGGATAGATTACAGGCAGAGCTGGCACAATGTCAGTTAGCTCAGGAGGCCTGGGAGCAGGAGAGGAGAGCTATCACCAGGGACCGAGACAAGTATCGACATGAGCGGAATTCCGCTCGGGTCCAGGTTGTGAAGAGAGAGGATAGCATGAGAGAGGCAGGTTTTTAGATGGCTGCATATTATGATGCAGTTCTTGATCCGGCACAACGGAGATTCGGTTATACCAGGTAGATACCTCAGATGCCAGCGCCATCTCAGTCATTGGGGACATAGACACATGGTTATAGTGATTCACCAGGTGTTTCACCAGGCAGAGGAGCGAGACTTGAGTCTCCATAGAGATCAGATGTGGGGAGTTCATTTGGGAGGTGATAGGCTACTGACTTTTTTGACAGATGCAGGATGTAGTGTGCAGGATTTATTGACAGAGATCAGAGATGTTCTATATCTCTGGATTTTGTATTTTATCATGTGATGTATGATGGACATGTGACAGATATTATATTATTTTGTATGGGACAGTTCTTATTGACACTATGTAGTATGTTTCCTTTTATGATGGGTGATTATATGCATGCGTATATGGTATTACATGTTTATGTGAATGGATACATTGGTTTATTTATGCTCATGTGTTGGTTTATTTATGCTCATGTTCATGATATGAAATGTTCATATGGATGATTGGAATACGAATAATTTTATATGAATAATCATGCTTATGTTTATTTATGCGTATGCGTTGATTTATTGAGATGTTTATGTGGATGATTGGATATATGTACTTATGGAATATGAATAGTTTTATTGATGATTGGTGAAATGATATGCGCAAGGTGATATGTTATGTGTACCTATGGGATCTATGATGATTTATATATATGGATGCCTAGTTGACTTATTTGTCATGTATGTATATGTGTATGATGGATTTTGTATGAATATTTTATATATACAGGATGTGATGTATTATGCGTCTAACACCTTGTGATGCAGGTGGCGATGTATGTATGGACCTAACATGTGGTGGTGCAGGTGATGATGGATAATACTTCTGTAATTCTAGACGAAATAACACACGACCATAAGTGCCAATAAGAACTGACATGATAATGGGAGGTGGGTATGTAGTGATTGTGAAGATGGATGTCATTTGGCATCTGTCAAAAAAGTATCAGTATCCTGAGAAGAATGGAAAAGAATGGGGGAAAGTATTTGCACAACCAAAACCATAGGGTGAATGTAATGCAATGATTATGAAAATGCAATCCTAATTCAATTTGCCATCTTTAGAGCACTGGTTTTTGCTATAGCATAAGACACGATACACCAAGGTATGGAGGACCGAGGTAGATTAGTGTCTAATGCATGAGACAAACACGCCAGGCAAGAAAGCTATCCCAATATCCCAAAGTCACAAAGACCTTGTTCGGGTCCGGTATTGAGATAACCACAAGCATAAAAGGATGCCCCAACATAACACAAGACCTCGAGGATCTTGGTGGGTACTATGTGGGACAACCAAGAAGACACGATAAAACAAAAGATCAAGATACGCCCCTATGTGAACCAATCAAAGCACGCGATAATATGACGGATTATGGTGGCCTTGATAAGTGATGATAGGGAGACTAAAGGATAAACAAAAACCAAAAGAATCAAAATATTGCAATCAATTTCAAATGTCCATTGCCATAGGACCAAGGGGATAGATGGGATTGATGAGGTCTGTTAGGAAGGATGTATTCTAATAAGACCTATGATGGATGCTAATCGAAAGATCGATATGATATAGGATATTCAAAATTGATTAGATTCGTTGGTACAAATGGGTTTTGTTTGTTAAGGGCCAGTTAGATAAAGGCATAGCTTGATGACACAACACAAAGGAGACAAGACACAACCTAAAGACCTAGGGGCTCAGGGGCCGATCAGAGATTGGCCTTGCCTATGTGAAAGCGCAGAGCCCTCGTAGTTCATGGAAAAAGACCATGGATAAAGCGGAAAGAAGACCATGGTGACCGATGATGAAGGACACAACACGCGATAGACAAATGCCCCGGGGGAGGATCAAATGACCAACCTTGCCTACGTGAAAGTGCAGGGGCAACGTAGTTCGATAAAAAGACCATGGATAAAAGCGAAAAGGGACTGGTGAAGACGAAGCGATGGAGGACCAAAACAAGGTTAATCCAAAAATGCCGCGGGGGCAGATCGAGTGATCAGCCTTGCCTACGTGACAACACAAGGGCAACGTAGTTCGACAAAGGATGAAAGTGACGCAGAAGGATGAAACCTAGATGGAGACTGCCACGATGAATGATCCTATATGATGACACGGACCGACCGACAAAGGGCAATGAAAGACATAAGCTCAAAGTGGGATATATAAAAAAAAAGCTCAGGATGAGGGATATGTAAGGTGGGTCATCCAATGCTCAATCAACAAATACCAAATGACCTAGGATGATGTGGGTGGGGATGATAGTGCGGATGAAAGCACAAAATAACTAGGATGTCAGGTAGATAATGATTAAGCCCTCTATGGATGATGCCTGCTGGCAGGTTTTCACCATCCATACTTATCCAAGGCGCCACCAAGAGGTGGTTTTCACCATAGGACGGATTTATTTCTCTTTACTATTTTTGGATTTTTGTCACTTTTTTTTGATTTTTTTTTTTGATTTTTTTGATTTTGATTTTTTAATAGGGTAGATCAAGCGGACTTAAGCGTAGAACCTTTTTAGATGGAGAATATTGACAGGTTCGTCAAGGGGATCTCCTTCCAAAGTAGTCAACCTGTAGGCTCCAGATCCATATTTGGCAGTTATGATATACGGCCCTAGCCAGTTTGCCTCAAATTTTCCTTTCTTGTCATGGTCTTGCTGAGTGCGTTGGTTTTCTTTGAGGACAAGCTCAGCAACTTGGAATTGTCTAGGGCAGACCTTTTTATTGTAATGACACTTGAGGCGATTCTGGTATGCTTGTAGGTGGTCATAGGCTCGTATTCTCCGTTCATCCAGTAACTCCAGCTGTGCAAGTCATGCAACACGAGCATCTTCTTCGCTGATAAGGTTCTTCAAAGAAATTCTCAATGAGGGGAGCTCAACTTCGATTGGCAAGATGACTTCAGCACCATATACTAAAGAGTATGGGGTGGCGCTTGTTGGGGTGCGGATGGATGTACGGTATGCCCAGAGGGCAGGATGAATATGAAGGTGCCAATCTCGTCCCGTGTTATTGACAACCTTTTTGAGGATGCGAATGAGGGTCTTGTTGGTTGCTTCTATCTGACCATTACCCTGAGGGTAATAAGGCGTCGACCAATGATGCTGGATGTGGAAGGTGTCACAGAGGTGTTTCATGGCTTGGTTTTTAAAAGGTTTTCCGTTATCAGAAATGATGGTGGATGGGACACCATATCTGCAGAGAATATGGTAGAGGATGAATTTGGAAATCTGAGTACCGGTGATTTGCGAGAGTGGCATTGCTTCCACCCATTTGGTGAAGTACTCAGTTGCGGTGATGATGAATGTATGGCTATCGGATGATGGTGGGTGAATCTTGCCAATCAAGTTGAAACCCCATTGAGAAAATGGCCACGGTGCTAGGAGAGACTGAAGATCTTGTGCTGGAGCGTGGATCAAATCCGCATGCTGTTGGCATGGAAGGCATTTCTTCACAAATTCGCAAGCATCGTGTTCCAGTGTAGGCCAATAATATCCAGCCCGTAAGATCCTTTTGGCCAGAGCGATACCATTTGAGTGAGCCCCACAAATACCACCATGTACTTTTGTTAGTACCGTTTGGGCCTCGGTATCATTCAGACATCTTAGGAGGATCCCATCATACCCACGATGATAAAGCGCATCACCAACAATGATGTATCGGGATGAACGATGGATAAAGGATTTACGTTGGTTGCGTGTAAGTTCTGGGGGTATGATATTATCACGAAGGTAAGTGTATATGTCTTGGTACCACAGGGAGGCGAGACCTACAATATCGCACACCATGTCAGTTTCAGGAACATCATATGCAGGGATTAAGAGTTGTTCAACAAGGAACTCACACTCTGTTCGATCCTTGGGCATGTCAATCAAGGAACCAATAGTGGCCATTGCATCTGCCGCTTTATTCTGCACCCGAGGGATTTGGTCAAATTGTATGAAGGTGAAATATTTTTTGAAATCGTCCACCATGCGTTTATAGGGTAACAGTTTGTCATCTTTTGTGAGGAATTCATCATTAACTTGTCTAATAACCAACAAGGAATCGCCAAGGACCTTCAAATGTGTTATGTGCCACTGTTTTGCAATTCTGAGGCTGGTGAGGAGAGCTTCGTATTTTGCCATATTGTTGGTACAGGGAAACGCTATCTTGAATGATTTTGGGATGTAGTCACCTTGAGGAGTGACTAATAGAATTCCTGCCCTAGATCCATTATGAGTGTATGAACCATTGAAATATAACATCCAAGTCGGTGCTTCTGTCACTGTGTAGATTTCTTCATCCGGGAATTCAGTGTCTAAGGGGTAAGCATCTACCAATGGTGCTTCAGCCAATTGATCAGCAATAACTTGTCCCTTTATAGCTTTGCACTCTACATATTCTATGTCAAATTCACTGAGGAGCATGACCCATTTGGCCATGCGACCAGTCAAAGTGGTTCTAGATAACAGATACTTCAAGGGATCAATTTTAGCGATTAACTTGACTGGGTGACTGAGCATGTAATGGCAGAGTTTCTCTGTGCTGAAAACCAGTGCTAGGCAAGCTTTTTCCATAGGGGAGTAATTTAACTCATAGCCAACTAGTGTTCGGCTAATGTAGTAGATTTCCCTCTCTTTGAATGACTCATCATGTTGCGCCAATAATGCCCCCAGTGCGACTGAGGTAGCAGAGATATAAAGTAGGAGGGGTTTTCCTGGAATAGGTGGCATCAAAATCGGTGGATGAGCTAAATATTCTTTAATTTTATCAAAACCCATTTGAAACTGTGGG
Organism: Sequoia sempervirens; assembly: GCA_007258455.2. Lineage (NCBI taxonomy): Eukaryota > Viridiplantae > Streptophyta > Pinopsida > Cupressales > Cupressaceae > Sequoia > Sequoia sempervirens. The sequence continues at coordinate 290,357 of VDFB02108500.1, forward strand.
GTCCATCGGAAGGTGGAATCTTTCTTCAAAAGATGGGTAAATGGCTGGCATTTATCTGCGAGCTAGGCTATGAACCGACGAATGGACTGCATCTTTCCCTGGAGGCTTCTTAACTGCTTTAGATTGCGTGGAGGTGGCATGTCCAGAATAGCCTTTACCTTGGCAGGATCAACTTCAATACCTCTGAGACTATAAAACCCAGCACTTCGACGTGACCCCAAAGACACACTTTTTCAGATTCAACCGCAACTTATAATGCTCCAACCGCTCAAATATCTTCTTCAGGATGGCGGGATGCTCTGCTCGTGTTTTGGACTTCCCTAATAGGTCATCAACATAGTCTTCCATGATGATATGGATGAGGTCATGGAAGATAACCGTCATGGCTCTCTAATACGTTGCCCCCGCATTTTTGAGACCGAAGGGCATAACATTGTAACAGAAGGTGCCCCAAGGAGTTGTGAAGGTGGTTTTGTGTTGGTCTTCAGGTGCAATTCGGATCTGGTTATAACCGGAGAAGCCATCCATAAGGGATAACATCTCATGTCCTGCTGTTAGGTCGACCAACATGTCAATGTTAGGAAGAGGGAAATCATCTTTTGGGCAGGCTTTGTTGAGATCCCTAAAATCCGTGTAGACCCGAATGTCTCCGTTGGGTTTGGCAACTGGAACTATATTGGAGATCCATTCAGAGTAATCAATTGGTTTGATAAAACCCGCGTCCAGTAAGTTCTCCAATTCCTTCTTGACTAACAATGCGACTTGCGGATGCATCTTGCAGAGCTTTTGCTTAACCAGCTTGGCATCTGGGCGAATGTCTAAGTGATGAACCACTAAAGCAGGGTCTAAGCCTAGCATGTCTGAGTATGACCAAGCAAAGTTGATGATCCCTTCTCGGAGTAGCTGCACAAAGACTGGATACTCTTGTTCAGAGAGTGACTTAGCTACATAGGTGATCTTAGGACTTTCAGCAGTTCCCAAATTAACTTCTTGCGTCTCTTCAATCAGGATAGATGATCTGGCAGATAGCTGAGTTCCCATAAGGGGAAGATGAAAATCTCCATCTTCCAGCGCCTCTTCGAGGTTTTCGCTTTCAGATGTGTCCTTTATTTTTACTTTTTCCAGGTCAAGAAGTGCCTTAGGGAGGTTTTCACTAGATGACCGCTAAAGCAGGGTCTAAGCCTAGCATGTCTGAGTATGACCAAGCAAAGTTGATGATCCCTTCTCGGAGTAGCTGCACAAAGACTAGATACTCTTGTTCAGAGAGTGACTTAGCTACATAGGTGATCTTAGGACTTTCAGCAGTTCCCAAATTAACTTCTTGCGTCTCTTCAATCAGGATAGATGATCTGGCAGATAGCTGAGTTCCCATAAGGGGAAGATGAACATCTCCATCTTCCAGCGCCTCTTTGAGGTTTTCGCTTTCAGATGTGTCCTTTATTTTTACTTTTTCCAGGTCAAGAAGTGCCTCAGGGAGGTTTTCACTAGATGACCGCTTTTTATTTTTGCGACTGGAGTGTTCATCCTCCCCCAATCCCATAAGGTTGACATACGTGTCCGCAGACATACTGATAGGTGTGGTATTATGTAGGTCCCAATCAATGAGTTCAGGGTGACAAAGGGATAGGCTAATGGTGCAAACGGATAGGCATTCAAACATGGACGACAAGTCAGTGTGATCGACATCATCGTACGCATGTATGATGGATTCCTCCTCGGGTATGTCTGCCAATGAGCCCTCGTCCATGGTGATACTATTAGAAGTGTTAGATGATGTTGCGGGGCTTTTCTGTTTGCTGTCATACCTAATTCCTACTTTCTTTGGTAACTGTGGTGTATCAATGGGTTGCAATCGCCCTTGTTCCTCTTTACCTAGGCCTCTACCTTGGTAGTTATGTTTTTCCACGAACTTTGTTGGCCACGGATATTTTTCCTGAAAATATTTCTTTAGAGGAGTTTCTGGTTCGGGCTCTTCTCGGTAGACCCATTGGTTTATGTCTTCCTTTGGTGCATCGACCTTGACACTCGGAGATCTGAAAGTGGTAGTAGGAATGTTTTTACCGCTGAAGGTGATGATCTTGTCTTCCTTTTGTGTAGCGCGTGAAGGTTGACCGTACTCGTGTGGTGACGGTGGCATGGTGGCTACATTGAGAGTTGTATGCATTTCATATTCGCCACACCCTTTGTCAATGATCTGGACTTTGGCGACTGAAGGGTTAGTGGTGGAGAATGGAGTGGTTATCACGGTGGAGGGTGGATTTGAGGATGATGACTGGGATGCCCCCATTTCGACCCCAGGACAATAATGTAAATGGGGAAAAGATGTTTCTAAAGCGCGACAGTATTCAAATGGTTGGGGGTCGGCATAGATGGTGACCTCCTTTCCGTTGATTGGGAATTTGAGGTATTGATGGTACATGGAGGGGACGGCTTGCATAGCATGGAGCCATGGGCGGCCAAGGAGGAGATTATATGGTAAGTCCAGATCAAGGACATGACAGGTAGTATACTGGAGCACAGGTCCCACTTGGATAGGAAGACTGATGATTCCTTCTGAATTTATCTCTGCATTGTCATAAGCTTTGATTGTAATGATCTGGTTGCTTAAGTCCGCTTGAGTATACCCTACCTATTTTATGAATTTCAAAGTACATAAATTGAGGGCAGAGCCATTATCTACCAAGACCCTTTTTATTTTATGGCGGGCAACTATGACTTCGATGTGTAAAGGGCGATTATGATTGACATCAATGTTGGGCATATCATTTTGGCTAAAGTGGAGGTGATGAGACAAAGCCAAGTGTCCCACCAAAGCTTGGAATTGTGTGGGATCGATGTCAGTTGGTACATGGATTTCCTGCAAGGCTCTATTGAGGATTTCTTGATGTAGCGGGGAAGACTTAAGAAAATCCAAAATGGATATATGAGCGGGGGTCTTCCTTAGATGATCAAGGATGTTGTACTGAGAATTTATAGGAGTTGGTTGGGTGGGTGCAGAGGCTGCAGGGACGGTGATGCGGGCCCATCGTGTAGTAACAACACATTGAGAGTCTTTGGCTTTAATGTGTATCATGAATACTCGGGGTTCCACCTGCTCAATGTAATGAATAACACCCTCGTAATTGAAGGGTACATTCTTGTAATTCACATTATTCGTGCTGTTGTTTTGAGGATTACTGTTGGAGGTGCTAGGGCCTTGGCTATGGTTTGGGAAGGCGTTTTGATAGATCTGCAGTTGAGCATTGGATGACGAAGGTTGAGTGGGGTCAACCTTGATATCTCCTCGATCAATGAGATCTTGGACATAATTCTTCAAACCCTGACACTTATTCAAAGAGTGTCCCTTGATCTTATGGAAGTCACAATACTCGTTTTCCTTAAACCATGCTGGTTTAGGTTTTGACTCGTCGAATGGCTTGGTGACAGGGTATGCGATGGGGTAATTGATTTGTAGCAATTTATTAAAAACAACACTCAGGGGTTCACCCAATTGGGCGTATTGGCATTTGGTGTTCCCCTGACTTTTTTGGTTTGACTGTTGAGGGGGACGAGGTGCCCCCTGTGGTACAGATATGGCGTTGGGTACAGATGGCTGTTGTTTTTGGGATGCATTAGCTATTTGGACATGTTTGGTGTCTCACTCCGTCATTTACCGCATTTTTTTTCTTATTCCAGAACCATGGTTTATCTCCAAATGACCTTTCTTTATCATGACTATGTATTTTGATGTGTCCTTTGGCAATAAGGGCACGTTCAAGGATGGGTCCCTTTTCCACTATTTCTGCGAAAGTGGTGACACAATGTAGTCTAAAATTGTGGGCCATGTCAGGATGAGAATTTTCCACGAAAAGAGTGACCATGTCCTTTTCTTTCAAAGTGTTCTTCATTCGACTTGCTAATGCACGCCACCGTTGTAGGTAGCTAGTAAAGGTTTCCCCATCCCGTTGTTTTTCTTTGAGAAGATCTAAAGTGTCTATATCCTTCTGCAAGTTGAAAGAGAAGTAGGATACAAACTGTTCTGATAGGTCTGCAAAAGTTTTTATGGACCCCTTTTCAAGAGTCATGAACCAATCTAAGGCGTGGCTTGCTAGGCTTCGTGGGAACAAGCGCAAGAGATAGATATCACTGTACATGACTTCTTGACATTGGGAATAAAACTCTTGTAAGTGAGCCTTAGGGTCTTTATCTCCCTTGTATTTGTCAAATTTTGGTATCTCGAAATGCTTAGGAAACGGGATCAATGAGATGGAGGGATCAAACGGATATGGACATATATCTTCAAATTTGAATGATTGTTTTGTAGCCCCGGCTTGAAGATCCTTAAGTGCGGCTTTTATTTCCAACAAATCTGAGCTAGGTGGTGGTGGATTGGGGGGATATTGCTGATATAAAGATGATAAAGAATCCTGCTGAAAGGGCATCAGATTGTTGAAATATGGGTTTGGATGATTGGATGATGACATGGCTTGCTGGTAAGACAGGGGATTTTGTTGATACGTGGGTTGTTGTTGTGGGGCATAATATGGATTTGTTTGATAAAATTGCGGGGTAGGTTGTTGAGGAACTTTGACGGGACGTTGCACGTTGGTTTGTTGGTATTGGGGGTATTGTTGTGCGTTGGTTTGTTGGTATTGGGGGTATTAGCTATGTTGTGATTGTTGGGAGGTCGAATAAAACGGTTGTTGATGAAATTGTTGTTGATTGTGATAGTAGTAATGTTGGGGCAGTTGTTGTTGTGACGTCAAAGGTTGTGTGGGCCGAGATGGGATGTTGTGTTGTGGTTGACCCTTCAGACGCAAAATGGATGCGAGAAAGGGAGATATGGTCTGAGCAATAGGTCGAGAGGGATTGCTTTGTGATTGGTAGGGTGGTTGTTGTTGTGAAGAGGTCAAAGTATTATGTATAGGTTGTTGTTGATGAGATAGCGGAGGTAGTGTAGAAGTGTTTTGTAGAGGGGGTTGTTGGGTACCACTCAGAATGTTTAGTTGGGGTGTGCTTTGTGGAGGAATTTGAGGCGGAATGGTAGATTGGTGAACTTGTTGAGGTGGTATATTGGTGGTCCCAGGAGGTGGGAGCAATGTGGCAAAGGAGGTGCTCCCAATGTTGACTGGAGGTTGGTTGGAAGGAGGGGGTGTTGTTAGTGTTAATGGCGGAGGTTGTGGAACACTTTGTGGCATACCGTAGGCAAAAGGATTATTGGGATCAGGCACTTGAGGTCCTCCTATAGTTGAGGTCGAAGCATGTGGGGGATAATTAACCTGATAAAGAACGAAATTGCCAAATTTAGGTTGATGCCAACCCTCAACTGGCGGAACATTGGGGAAGTATGAACCTTCTGGTGTATTTTGTGACTCTTGGAGTATGTTAGATGGGGCATCCCTATATTTGGACTAGTCAACATTCGGGGGGGGGTTTGACACCCTTCTCAATTAGGTGGGCCAAGATTTCTTCCCCATGTTTCTCAAGCAAACAGTCAATCATTTGTACATTGGCAGGATTACTAAAATGTTCCTCAAGTGTGAGTTCAGGTTGATTAACCATACTCTCTTCACCATGTGGCGAGTTATTCTGGTTCTCAGTGTTAGAATGTGATGAAGTACCATTATGAGGATCGTGAGGGATGTTGGTACCCTTGTTAGGATCTAATGAGACGTTGATGGTGTTTTTGGGATCTTGAGAGTTGTTTGATTGGGCATTCTGAGCTTGTTGGTCAGCCATTTTCTTTGCCTGTGATCGGGTCTAAACGAGCATGCAAATGTGTTATGAGTTGGTCAATGCTTTTGACGAATGATTTGATTGTGATTGGATGAGATGTGATTTGGATGGGGTTTGGATTTGGATCTTTGTTCGGATTGGATTGTATTTTGATTTGGCAAGATTGGATTAGATCGGATTGGATTGGATCGGATTTGGATTGGATTGGATTTGGATTTGGATTTGGCACGATTGGATTAGATCGGATTGGATTGGATTGGATTTGGATTTGGATTTGGCACAATTGGATTAGATTGGATTGGATTTGATTTGGAAAATTTGATCGAATGATCAGTTTGGATAGATTTTGACTATTGGATAGGTACGGTTGGATGATGGAAGATGTGAGAGAGAGACCTTAAGCTTGATCAAAGGAAGTTACCCTTAGTGACTTAGAGCTTTGATTGATTAAGAGAATGATTATGGCACTGAATCCACCTCAAGATAGGGATGGATTGATTGGGCCGATGATGATAACTTACAACACCGAACTCACCTCAAGATGGAAGCGAATTGATTGGGGTCGAAATTAAAGACTAACAATCAAATTCAAGTGCTATGGTCAATTTGGGTAACCACTTTGTAAAGCAAGTTTAAGGAGGTTTGGTTGTGAGTGGTGTTTGGCGGTAAAATTATGACGTGATGGTATGGACCTTTGAATAGGATATTAAAATGAAAGATGATTGTGAAGAGTGAATGGGGATTTGTAATGGTTAACGAAGATTTGGAGTGATAGAATGGAGGTTTGAACGGATCAAATAGAGGGTTCGGGAGGATCAAAGTGAAAAAATGGAGGCTTAGGATGATGAGGTAATGGTTGGGAATGGTTAAATGATGGTTTAGAGGCTAAACGAATCTAAGAGGCAAAATCAGGGGCGTAGTCAGCAAAATTAGGGGCATTGGCAGCTTTCTGCAGTAAATTAGGGGCGTAGCCAACAAAATCAGGGGTGTTGACGGCTTTCTATAGTGAATCAGGGGCGTAGCCAACAAAATTAGGGGCGTTGACGGCTTTCTGCAGTAAATCAGAGGCGCTGCCGCCTTTCTGCAATAAAATCAGGGGCGCTGCCGCCTTTCTGCAGTAAATTAGGGGTGCTGCCGCCTTTCTGCAGTAAAATCAGGGGTGCTTCCGCCTTTCTGCAATAAAATCAGGGGCGCTGTTGCCTTTCTGCAGTAGGACAAGGTTTGGTTTTGATGGCAATGACTATGGCAAGGACACAAAATGATAAAGTAAGGCCAAAGTATCAAAAATTTGGCAGATTTTTCACAAGAAGACACTTCAAACAAGCACAATCCTATGATTAATATTAAGGGTATGGCAAGGCAAAGTCTTAATCTAGGATGCACAAGGCTTCTAGGGAGTCCTCGATATACTCTCGGTACGTGAGGCACAACCGTGAACACCAGTCCGTCACAAGCGTGAGTCGGGAACCCCAGCGAAATACTAAAAGGCTCGGACCAACTCTTCACATCTATCTAGGTATCACCCTAGCTTCGACGCTCCGCCAATTACGACGCGACTGGATTGGGGTACAACTTTTGTTCTCCCCTCTTTATATACCCCGCCGGTACGTGTGGTTGGAATCGTCCCTTGGGGTGATGAAATCCCCAAGTAGGTCCCACTAGAAAGAAGACACTAACCGTTTCCAACTACTCCCCAGGCTCACACAAAGTGCAAGGGGAAAGCGAAAACAAATTAATGCCCCCTTGGGTAACACAAGAACATACAATCATAGCAAGCAATGAAGTTGATTCCCCCTAATTAGACTATGTTGCAACACAACAAAGATAATTTTCTTGCAGATCTGATCAAATAGATGGTCCTGCAAACAAATGTTAGCTGTCTTTTTCTTCGCTCTTGATTAATTATGCCCTAATACGCTGCAAAACGTTAGCGAAAAACAACAATATCCTTGCCAAAACAATGTTAGAGGGTTACTACTTGAAAATGGCAAAAAATGAGAGGAAAAACAAAGCTAAAATGCCTATTTTACCTTCCAAACTGTGCTATTTTGGGGCGTTGCCGCCTTTCTGCAGTGAACAAGAGGGCGCTGCCGCCTTTCTGCGAGGGTGTTGCCGCCTTTCTGCGAGGGTGCTGCCGCCTTTCTGCAACAAACTTTGTCAGATTTTTAAAAAAATAGAAAGTTGTGCCCCTCCCACTGCAAGAAAAGTGTTAGAAAAACCTTCTAAATATATCCCTAATTGCAGCAAACGTGTTAGAAGGAATAAAACTTTCAGATGTGGGGCGCTGCCGCCTTTCTACAGTGGCCAAGAGGGCGCTGCCGCCTTTCTACAGTGGCCAAGAGGGCGCTGCCGCCTTTCTGCGGTAAGGTAGAGGGTGCTGCTGCCTTTCTGTAGCAAAATGGGGGCGCTGCCGCCTTTCTGCGAGCTTTTCCTGCAAGAATTCTTAACCAAAAGGGAGGTTAAATGCAAGAACCCGTTTGTGGGTCCCACCGAGCGTGCCAAAAATGTGATCCTAAGAATTTTATCCTTCTCTAACGTGCAAAATAACTAAGAAATGCAAGTGATAAAAGACTAAGGACACCTCAAGATTAGCCAAATGAGTGATATAACAAGAAGGAAAATGGATAAAACGAAATGGAAAGGATTTCACCTTCCTTGTTGTTGATGTCTCCTTGATTGGCCCTTGCTTGAGATGATTTTGTGTGCTCCTTAGATGATTGCTTGAGTGACTAAATGCAATATTAAATGTGCAAAATGATTAAAAGAGATGGTTAAATGATGGCAAAGGATTGAGAGTGCAAATTGGTAGCATGTAGTTATGAAAATCCAAAGTGTTGAAAATGCCCTTGAGGAGGGGGTATTTATAGAAGAATTTGAATTCTCTAGAGAATTCAACGGTCAAGATGCATCCAACAAGGCCAAGATGAAGGGCTATGGTGGGTTGAGAACCCACAAGCCCTCACATCTTGACATGTGGAGGGTGAAGTGGCCAAGGGGATATGAGATGGAGGTGAGGTGTCAAGAAGGTACATGAGGTGGAGGAAGGACAAGTACCTTCCAAGCACCTTGGGGAGTGAGAGGATTTCCTCAAAAAGGGATTCCTTATCCCCAAGTGGGAGTGAAAGGGACATTTGAGAAATTTTGGAATTCCTCAAAAATCTACATGGGAAAAGAAAGGTGGTTGGGGATATAAATGTGAATTAAAAATTCACATTCCTAGGATGACCTAGAGGGTAAAAGGTGGGCTCCAAAAATGTGGGACTTGGTCACATGTGAAGATTGTGACAAGTCCAAGGTTCTAGAAGCCTTGGAAGGATGAAATGTGAATTAAAAATTCACATATAAAGAAGGGGAATCTAGGACAAATAAATGTGAATTAAAAATTCACATTGGGAAGGGGGTCAATGCCAAAAGAAGGTAAATGCAAAGGTTGGCTAAAAAGTGGTGCTAAATCTAGCTAATGACCTTGGTTAAGGTTGTGCAAACATTGGATTAGGCTAATTAATGGAAGATTAGAGGCAAGTGGCAAATGTAGGAGGATGTGACAAGGAGAGAGAAAGTAAGGAATTTTAAATTGATTTTAAATCAAAAAGGGGCAAAATGACTAAATTAAATAAATTAGCATATTTATTTAATTTAGAGAGGAATAGGGTGAAAGACAAAGTATTAATTATTAAATTAAATACTTTACTGATATGAGACAAATGGTGTAATATTAATTTAATAAATTAATATTAACACGATAGACAGAAAGGCAGTAAATTTAATCATATGGAAGTGATTAAATTTAGATGTCTACAGTTGCCTCAGGCAATAGATGGCTAGCTTGTAAGGTAAGTAGATTTTCCTCAAATCTGTGCTTTTTGCTTATAAATGTCTACGGCCTGAATTCATGTATCCAAAAAAAAGGAGGTTTGGAAGGGGTTGGAATGGGTGTGTAGAAACCATTCCTTTGATTATAGTATAATTAGGGGGGATTTTAACGCTATATTGCATCTAGAAGACAAAATGGGTGGTGCTAGTAGGAAATTGCAATCCTAGCTAGACTTTGAAAAGTTTGTTGAGCGAAATCTGCTGTTTGATATTTCGATTGCTAATGAAAAATTCACATGGTAGAATAGGTGTCAAGGATTTTGTAGCATTGCAGAGAAATTGGATAGATTCATTTTCAAAGGTGATATGAGTATGCACCCTTCTCCTTGGATTGTGGAATTATCCCCCTCTCGGGGTCGAATCATTTTCTTGTTCTCCTAGATATTCTTGGGGAGAAAAGCCTGCCTAGATGTCCTTTCAAATTTGAGTGTATGTGGTTCAAAGAGCCAAACTTTATGGATATAATGAGTCAATGGTGGGTGGAACCAATTGAGGAGGGCTCTAAAATGCATATTCTAGTATCTAAGTTAAGATTGGTTAAAAAACATTTCAAGTGTTGGAATTGGAATAACTTAAAAATTATTTTTGAAGAGAAAAATAAAATTGAGGAAGAGTTAAGAACTTTGAATGAGGAATTTTGTAGGGCGGGCATGGATGGCGGGCTGTTCCTTCAAGAAAAGGCGCTTTTAAAAATTTTGGAGGAGGTTTTCGTGAAAGAAGAGATCTTTTGGTGGAAAAAATTGCACGAAGTATGGTTAAGTGTTGGCGACAACAACAATTTTTTTTTTCACAATTCCTTCAAAGGTAGAAGAGAGGTGAACAAAATTTATATCATCAAGATAGGAGATGGAAATATTCTAGATAAAACATATGACATATCTGCTATGGCCGTAGACTTTTTCAATAATCTACTTAATGATTGGGAGGGTTCCATTTTGAAACACGAGCAACACATTCTGGATTACATCCCCAAATTGGTGTTGGAAGATCAAAATTTGATGTTGACCAAAGAATTATCAGAAGTAGAGATTAGTGATGCTCTATTTCAATTACACCCCAAGAAGGCCTTCGGCCTAGATGGGTTTTCAGTAGCTTTTTTCCAGTGATGCTAGGGAATTGTTGGTAAAGATCTGGTAGAGGCAATCAAAGATTCAAGAACATCGAGAAAGGTGCTGAAAGAGGTCAACAATAACTTTATTACTTTAATCCTAAAGAAAGAAAAACCAAAAAAATTGGAGGAGTTTCGTACGATCTCGCTTTATAATATAGTATACAAGGTATTGTCCAAGGTTGTGCCTAATCGACTGAAAAAGATCCTTCCTTGTGTTATCTCAGAGGAGCAAATTAGTTTCGTTCTTGGTAGATCGATTTTGGATGATGTGATCATTTCATAGGAAGCTATTCACTTGATCTCAAAAACCAAAAAACATTCAATGCTCTTGAAGCTGGACATCAAGAAGTCCCATGACAAGATAAATTAGCATTTTTTGTGCAAAATTCTAGAGGCTTTCAATTTCAATAATGCTTGGGTTGATTGGATTTTTAACTAGATTACATCCCCAAGATATTTGGTTCTAGTCAATGGTTCTCTAGAAGGTTTTTTTGGGGCTTCGAGGGACCTTAGATAGGGGGATCCTCTATCACCCTTCCTCTTATAATAATGGTAGAGGCCTTTGGTAGATCTATTGCAAAAATAGCTCGGTGTGGTAAGATTGTAGGGATTGAAATCACTAGAAGAATGGATATGATAACTCATCAATAGTTCACCAATGATACCAAGCTAGTCAACTCCGCAAAGGTTCAGGAAGCAAGGCAATTCAAATCAATTCTCGAGAATTACTCGGTTGCGTCTGGGGAACAGGTAAGCTTTGAGAAGTCTAAGATTTTCTTTTTCTTTACCAATCCTGTGGTTGAAAAGAAAAATCTAAATTTTTTCAAGTTTAGTAAAGGTAAGCTTCCTTGCAAATATCTGGGTCTCCCCCTGGCAAGTGGGACCCAACTTGGGAAACTCTAGGACTTGTTGGTGTCAAAAGGCTATCTTCTTGGAAGGGAAAGTAGTTTTCTTGGGCAAGTAGACTAATTATGTTCAAGGTCGTTATCGCAACCATCCTTATCTATATGATCTCCTTCCTACCTCTTTCGATTGGGACAAACAAAAAATAAATCAACAAATGTGAAACTTCTTTTGGAAAGGCAATTTAGATCAACAAAAATTCTCTTTAGTAAATTGGGATAAGGTTTGTAAATAAAAAAATCTGGATAGGGTTGGTTTGAAAAGGCTAGCTCTGCAGAATAAGGCCCCGGGGGGAAAATTGGCCTAGCATATCTACTCAAACTAAGATTTTAAATGGGTCAAGATTTTAAAAAAGAAATATTTGGATGAAGATGATACCAACATATTCACTTCCAGGTTGCTTCCCAAAGGCTCCAAAGTCTGGAATTTCATATGCAAGTTTAGGGATTTGGTTGTGGATTATCTCACATGGGATATTCATGATGGTAGGTCAGATTTTTTTTGGGAGGACTCATGGGGTGGCTTCCAAAAGCTAGGGGATAGGGAGGATATGGAAAGAGTTAGGGTCATTACAAAATAGGTTTGGGGTGATCATGTTAGAGACTATATGGCTACCTCAGTGGTTAATGGTGTTGAGGAGTGCAGGTGGAAGGACATCATAAGGTTAAACTTGGATAATGAGGTTGCCTTCGCTTTGAAGTCACTCTAAGCAATCATCCTTTATTCATAAGGGAAGGCAAAGACTGCTTGAGATGGGGTGGCTCTTCGATAGGAGAATAGAACACATGAGAAGGGTACAAATTTTTGATAAAACAACATGAAGATGCTCTAGAATTGTCGTATAAGATTTGTTGGCATAGGAACTATCTTCCCAAAGTAGGGATCTTCGCACAGGATTCTATTCAGGGAAAAGTGTTAATGACAAATAGATTCAGGAAGATGGGCTATCACGTTCCATCCAGATGCTCTCTATGCAAACAACATGAAGAAACTGGTGATCATATTTTTTTAAACCATCCTTTCACTTTAAGATGTTGGTATTGGTTATGTGGGAAAATACAAATTGTTATGACTCTGCCTGGGGATATTTTGAGTATGTTTAGGAGTTGGCCTATCCTCAACAAGAAGGCTTTGTTTGCTGGTCTTTGGCACATGTACATCCATCTAAATTCTCATTTGGGAAATATGGAAGGAAAGGAATCAACACATATTCCAAAACACGGAGATGCCTCTATCCTCTTTTCTCAACAAGGTGGAAGCATGCATGGTGGAGGTAATCAAATCAAGGGTTGTAGAGTTGGGTGGGCGCAAGACAAGCTTTACGAGTTGGGATGCCTTAGTGAGGAGAAAATGGGTTGGCTTGAAAGTGCTTTCTTTCATTGGGGATGGTGGGCCCAAAGCCCGATTGCCCAAGGAAAATGTGAAATGGCACCCTCTTGATTATGGGTGGTTTAAGGTAAATTTTGATGGGGCCTCTAAAGGTAATCCTGGGCGCTTAGGTGCAAGTTGTATAATCAAATATTGAGAGGGGAGAGTCATTGGTAAACTAGAAAAACCTTTTCCTATAGGTACCAACAACATGGCAGAAATGATAGCGGATTTTTTGGACATCAAGCTAATGTGTGGAGTTGAAATTACCAAAGATTGTGATTGAAGGTGATTTGGTTGTTACTACTAATGCTTTAAGGAACAACACTATGCCAAATTGGAAAATCAAGGGTGTTCTTACATCTGCGATGGAGTTGTTGAAAGGATTCAAGAACTTTGTTGTTAACCATATCTACCGTGAAGGGAATCGGGAGATTGATTCTCTGTCTAATATGGGTGTTGAGGGGATATCCTTGAATGAGACTTCTTCCCCCATGGTGTTGGATTTAACTGACAATTGTGGGCAGTGGGGCAGGTCCCTCTCCACATTGGAGTTGTGGAGAGGCAACATGGATGACATGTCCTTCTCATTTGGCACATTGCCAAGTTGTAGGCGATCGATGTGGTTTGGGAGGCATTCAAATTGTCATCATTTTTCCTTGAGCCTACGTCACTTCATCTGAACGGATCACACACATGTAGATTTGTGTTAATAGCAAGGTGTGTTAGCAACCATTATGGGAGCTCTGTAGTAATGACAAGTTTTTCTTTCCACAGGTTGAGGATGAGGTGCGTGCTGGAGCTTTGACAATCATTTTGGATTCGTAAAGCTTCATTGTGGAATTAAATAGATAGTTTTGGAGCGCAATCATTATGGCGATGTTTAGCATTCGAGTTGCTAGTAGTGGTAGATGGCCTTCAATGGCCCAGTGACAACATCAAGGCTACGTTGCATTGTCTGCCACCTAGACTTTCTCACATTTTCAGCGATAAAGTTTATTGTTGGTACTTGGGTATTATGCAGGGTAGCGAGGTCTATCATTTGGATACACACATTTCCTTCCATGTCTTAGTAGGGATTCTGGACCTGGATGTGTTGAAAAATGAGATCAAAATTATTATGCAATGCCTATTTAAGAAGGACCTATTGGTGGGTTTGGATGAATCTCTAGTGGTAGCCTCATTGGGTGTGGGCATACAACGTCCATAGGATCTCCATCTTCTTGGTGTTTACGGGGAGAAGGTGAAATTTTACCCTTTCCTCCTGGACCTGGAGGGGTTGGACCTGATTGCTCACTGTAGACTCGCCTCCGCGGGGGTAGACTACCTCAGGTAGAAATTCAACTTGGTGACAGCACGAGATCGACTTCTTGGCATTTCGACTTCAGGGTATTTTCCCAGAATAACCTTTGGGGTAATCATTAAGGCGTGGCTGGGTATGTCTATTTTGGTCTTGTTTTGTCATAGCATATGTTAATGTAATGGCTGTATAGCTCCGATTGGTTGGGTTTAACTATTTTTTTGCCTCGTCTCTACGTGGTCAAGATGGTTTTTCTCAGGTGGTGCAAAAGTGTTAGAAAGGGGGGTCCCTGGTTCTTGCCATATGCCTTAAAGGGCTGTAATCGTTGAATGTAATACTTTCTCTCTAAAGTTTAATAGAATTAATATCTTACAGATAAAAAAAAAATATAAATAAAAAAATATTATTATTATATTATACATGATTTATAATAAACAATATCATAACATTATTATATATAGATTATAATAATATATATTATATATCATGTATAATATAATAATATTATCTAGTTTATAATAATAATAATATTTTATTTATATTATCATAATATATATAATATAAAAAATCATTGTTATAGAAACATGCTAATATCGAGTACAATGGTATAATATAAGGATTGAATGGCAACGGTATTGGGTTGCAAACTCTTTGAGTATGTTTAACGCATGTGTTTCTTAATGGTTGAATTGGGCACTCCCTAAAGGGATCATAATCCTCTTCGTGATCACGCTCTATCCTAAGATAGGTTATAAACATAGATTCAAACTAGGTATGATGGTTTCCAAGAACCATAAATTGGGGGTGAGAGTGTAAATATACAGTGAAAAATAGTTGCAGGCTCTTTTATTGTAGTGTGTTGTGCTTGTAAAATAAAAACTGCAAAGAGTCAGATTAGATGGTGATTTAGAGTGAATAAGGATGAGCTGGGCTACGTGATAAGGAAAATAGTCGGGGATTGTTATTGGCAAAATGGACATGTTCATGACAACATATTAATAATAAATGAATCCTTTATCTCAACCTTGGTGGATGCCACGAGATGGCGTTGACTAGCAGAGTTCATCATTGAGTACCTATTTCCTTTCTCACTTGTGCAATGCATGTGGGATGTGGTCTCAAGGATTTTGATCCCTCCACTGGATGACCTCATTACAAGTCTATTTGATGCCCACACTATGCAAAAGAACAAATCCAAGACTCTGACAACCTTGCACATCTTTCAGGAAGGGATGGTTGTAATGGACATGAGTAATTTCTTGAACTATGTAATAGAGAATGGTGACCTGCTCTCCCCTATTCAAATTATGAGAGCAATGGAAATGGGGGAAATGATATATACACTTGAATGTATTGGGAACCTTGAATTAATAGATGTTAAAAATGCTATAATTTCCTTTTCAATATCAATATAAATTATATTATTATTAATTGGCTTAACAAATTTTGAACATGTTGTAATTTAATATATTATTATATTATATGATATATAATATAATATAATATTATAAGTAATATATATATATTATTATAAAATAAATAAAACATTATTATATTAATTATTATTTAATATAACGTTATCTAATTTATAATATAATATAATAAATTATGATATTATATATTATTATAATAATATATTATATCATGTATAATATAATAATATTATATAATATAATGTAATAAAATTTTATTTATATTATCATAACTTATATTAATTATAATACAATATAATATAATTTTTATATTATATGATATATAATATATTATCTGAAAATAATAGATGTTCATTTTGTGCAAAATACAGATATTCATTTATATCAAATATCTATTTTTTAGATTTAAATAACAAATATTTGTTTGTATCAAATATTCATTTTTTAAATGGATATTCATTAATAATAGATATCCATTTTTCTTTGTTGTTTACCATAGCAAAATGCACTTTTTACCCAAGTAAAAAAATAAACATACATTTCATGATTTTTCCTAACTAAAATCGTGTTTTTTCCTATCGCCACTATTTGGCCCATCATGATCCCGCACTAACCCCTTTTCACTTATACAATGTAGAGCTTCATGTTGTTTTATCCCTTATTTAGGATAAAAAGTGTTTTTTTTATGGGTAAGGCCATACATCATGCATGCCATAGGGATCTTAGTTACTTTTCATGTGCCAACTAGAATTCTTCACTACTTACTCCATTTTACAAGAATTGGATAGAATTACTGAGTGGTTGATCCCACATGAATGTGTGCCCAAGACTTCAAATATAAATTTCCACCTTTATTTATATCTTTGCTAGAATATTGTGTTATCCTCTAAGAAATAATATTTTTACATGGAACTTTTATAGGACCTTGCCAAGGTAGAACCTTGATAGGAATTAGCCAACTTCCTATTTATATACTCTTATTTTTCCCCTATAATTTCCTTTTGTTAAAAAATGCAGGACAACTGAGAGGGGGGGTGAATTAGTTGTCACAAAATTTCAACATAAAACTTCAACACATATCAATTCCACAATCACACTGTTTTGTTATTAAGCATGAGCATGAGATACAAAAAAATAGAAAGCAAAATAGCACACCGAATACCACATTTTACGTGGAAAACCCAAGGAGGGAAAAACCACAGTGAGGATTAACTCAAAATATATAGTAGTTCTAGAACTGAATATATAAGGCTCATTGCCAAGGGCTTGCTGCCCTGAAAGGACTCACTGTCTAGATACAAAAGCTCATTGCTTACAGGGAGGCTCACTACCTACAAAAAGGATTTACAGAACAAAAATGGGCTTCATAGCCAAAATGAACCAAGAATAATGCACCTAACAAGTGTTGATATAGTTCTGGTGATGCTCAATACACTGACTTAACACACTTCATTATTTTTGCTCACTTTCACATCTACTGCTATCTCATCAATCACACACTATTTATACATTCATTCAAAAACTTGTTCAACATACATATATATATACTCAATCTATCTACAAGCATCAATTAGGTCAGCCTAATTAGATGCACTTCATATTTACCAAAAATACTAAGTGTCAGCTCTAAGTATTCACAAAATATTTCCAAAAAGGAATTCAAACATCCAACATGCTACATCATGTCGGCATAGACCTAAGATAGGTCGCACATACATCCACATAGAAAAATTAATCCACCATATCATAATTAACCCAAGAAGTTGGCCATAAATAGACTTCAATGCAAAAAGAAAACATTCTATTGGTTGCCACTACGTTGTACAAGCACCAAAGCACATAATATTCTGAGCATGCATGCCTTCAACAACCATAAACAATTTCCCAAAACTGCAAGCAATAACTATCAACTCTAGAGGAATGCAGACAAGAATACCGTAGAGTGCAACTCAAATACCGGTTTAGATACCAGACCAAAATACTGGATTAGGCATTAACTTAGACTTGTAGCCACAACATGGTGACATCAATGACAACACAAAACTATAGAGATAGTCATTCTTCTCTGTTTTTCCAACAATCTCCCCCTTTGTCATTGATGGCAACATGTGCCAAACAAAAGTGTTCTTCCTCCAATCTCTCCCAACTTCCAAAAACTCTCCAACTCCAATCTATCCCCCTTACTTCAATCTCTCCCCCTTTGACATCAATGGCAAAGGGCGACCACAAGATGTAAACATGGTGACATCAAAATTTACAAAAAGATTCCAATTCTTCAAAAACTTCCAGCCATCCAAAAAATTTCAACCAACAATATTATGTTCAGATTCCTTTTCCTCTTCCTTCTCTTCTTTTCCAAAACAAACAAAAATTGAAAACTTGGGATTTAAGTAAAAATGACACTCTTCACCTAAAACACTTTCTTGTACCTTTCTTTGAGAACTAGACAACTTCTTCCAATTGAATGTAGCTGAATCCATTCAAGTGCAGATGCTTTACAATAAGCCCAATAGAGTAAAAGAAGATGACCAATATGAACACTGTCTTTTAACATCTTATGCGTTAGTAAGTATTCCAGAAAGATGGTCTAACCAAACCTCATCAATCTCCTTAAGGAGCCAAAAAGTCTTCACTGCATCATCTCTTTGTTTTTGTACAACAATTAGTTTAGCTTGTAATTCTCCAACTCTCAGCCTTTGTTTTCCTTCTTTTTCTTCAAAGATATCAAAGTTCTTTCCAATGTTGTTCACTTTAGATTCAATTGCTTCAATTCTACTTATGAAATTATCTACTGTAGCAGGCCACCAGAGACAATATTTGTAAATATCTAATATTTCTTTAATGCATTTCTTTGTTTCCATAATAAGTTTAGACAGTCTCAACTTTTCTTTAGTATATCTCTTTTCAACCAAGGCTTCAAACTTACGTCCTTCCGGACCTTCAAGTAACATTCTTTCTTCAACAATTTCAACTAAATTTTTGGGAAGGGAGCTAGAGACATTTGTTACATCAATACCTTTTCGAAGTAGATAATCTACTAGAGCGTAATCAATTTTTAGTTTGTCAACTGGAGAGGCTGCATTCCATATCTCACCAATCTTCTTCATTTTTCCTTTAATCAACATAGTCTGGATGTCATCTAGATCAGAGAATTCGGATCCAGGCAGATTTTCTTTTTCCTTCTCTTTCGAATAGACAATGATGCCTTCAATTATAACTTTTCTTTTCTTTGATTCTGAAGGGGAATCACCAATAACAACTTCCAATTCTCTTTTACTGGAAGATGAACCCACTTCAAACTGACTCGGTATTAACATACCAAAGTAAAGATTTGCTTTCAAGGACCTGAAATAAGATTTGCACACACTTACATTATCTGCCAATGCTTCTAGATACCTGTAGATTTGTTTCCCAATAGGAATACCAGATTCCCACAAAACTTTTTTTTCTTCCCGATAGGGAACTCAAAGAGTAAAACACTAGGCACACAAGCAAAGATCCAAACTGAAAGGGATAACCCTCAACCACTGAAATTCAAACATTTTCAGAAATATTCTCAAGCAATAGTCCACACAAATCAAACTTCCTATTCTCCTTAACCATCATATGTGCAATATAAACAACAATAGCCGATGTCAAACCTTCACAATTTCTAAAATAGATTTTGTAAGAAACACCATACGCAACATACCTTACAGCCAAATCCTCGAGAGTGTTTATCAATAAGGCTCAAGGGTCTTTACTAATGCCAGTTAGTTTCTCCACATCTTTGTACTTCATAGTTTTCTTTCTGGGAAGATCTCCAATATTGCATAAGCCAGTAATCACTTTGATCACTTCCTTCAAGATTAAGTAGGGTTTTTCCAATACAATACTGTCGTTCTTGAAACGATTCAACAAGAACAAAATAAACTCTTTATCAGCAAACCACATAAATTCTCTCCACACATCCATACCTAGGGTTTTTATGCTCTGTAATTCATTTTTGTTCATCCCTAGTTCCATTTCTTCCATCTTTCTATGATCAAATTTGTCCAATTCAACTCCTTTTAGCTTCAGCGGAATGACACCACTCGATTCTCTATCAATTTTTGTGCTTTCTTGAATTTTTTAATCGAAACTTCTTCATTTTTCTTCTTCCCCTTTTGCAAACTGAGAAAATATTTTAGATTACCTGGACATGACAATTTCTTTGAATTTCCTTCAGAATTTTTTCATGCTTGTTTCAGGATCATTCTAGGGCACCTTTCAAGTTCTTCAAATGCTCAATTAATCAAGAAGACTCACAAATTTCAACTTATATACCATCAAATTTACCCTAAAATGAATTAAATGCGACAAACATCAAAGAGATACTAAAAACATTCTTCCCAACACAAAAAACCCTAGTTCGGTCTGCAAATTTACATGCCAACATGTTTTCCTCGGGTTCCTTTTTCAAAACCTTTGAATACTCATTTTTCACATTCCATCCTCGTACTAGCCTCTTACACGCCATACATCAGGGGGTTTTATATTTTTTTTGATAATGCTCCCCCTAAGACCATGCTAGGTTTAATTACCGAATAAATCATCTGTACCAGATGAGGGCACATACACATCAATAATTTCATTTTTTTCTTCTTCCTCATCTTTCTTCTTCCATATCTTATTTATCTCTTGTTTCATCTATTCTTTGTCAATCTTATTTACTAGATATTCTTCTCTACCGGAGTAGACTGCTTTCCTTTCTTACTTCTGCAAACCTTAAAGATATGACATCCAAGTTTATTACAATTATAGCATACAACACTTTTCTGATTAGTTTGACCTCCATTACCTCTCGACCTACATTGATTTTCTTTGTGTCCAATTTTTTTGCAGGTATAGCAATAGCCATTAAAGGATTGATTCATTTTTCCTCCATGAAACCTGTTCATCATCACCTAACTAATCATTCTCACCTGAGATCTGCATTCAATAGCCTTATGTCCAATCTTCTTGCATGAAAAACATTGTCTAGAGAAAGAGCCAAGAAACTGATTATGAGTCATCTTGCTCTTGCATTCATTTGCTTTGTGACCATATTTATTATAGGAAAAATAAATACCATTAAAGGAGGGATACCTTTGTGCATTAGGTTTCTCACAGGCCGTCTTCTTGCAAACTTGAATTTCTCTTCTGCTTCTCTTTGTCCCGAGTCATTTGATTTTCCTTAGAACTTTCACCTGCTTCATTTTCCAAACCAGCTTTGTCTTTACTTGATTTCTGTCCAGCAAGCAATTCTCCAAGCTTATCGGAGATAGATTTGAAATTGTTCTTACACAGTTTTTCCTTCTCTAATTCAATCCTCAGTTTTACTACCTCCTGTTCAAGTTTAGTGCATTCATTAGATTTATTTTGCACTAATGTATTCAAACATTCTTCAATTCTTTTCTTTTCTTCTACCGATGCTTTCAGTCTAATTATCTCTTGTTTCAGCTACTCACTTACTTCTCTGTGTATTTCCTTGAATTTCTTCAATTTTTCTTTTAGCTTTTGGACACATTCATTTGCATCATCAAGATTCTCTTTTAGATCTCTGTTTTCTCTTTCCATTTTTTCAAGATCCTCAAGAGCGGTTCAAAGATCTCCTTTATCATCCATGGAATTAACCTTCAGGATCCTCCTCAAGCGGTTAAGCTCTTCACCAAAGAACCAACACTTTGATACCAATTGTTAAAAGATACAAGACAACTGAGAGGGGGGTGAATCAGTTGTCATAAAATTCCAACATAAAACTTCAACACATCAATTCCATAATCACACTGTTATGTTATTAATCATGAGCATGAGATATAGAAAATAGAAAGAAAAATAACACACCGAACACCTGATTTTACATGGAAAACCCAAGGAGGGAAAAACCACAATGAGGATTAACTCATAATATATAGTAGTTCTAGAACTGAATATATAAGGCTCACTACCCTGAAAGGACTTACTATCCAGATATAAAAGCTCACTGCTTACAGGGAGGCTCACTACCTACAAAAAGGATTTACAGAACAAAAATGGGCTTCACAGCCAAAATGAATTGAGAATAATGCACCTAACAAGTGCTGATACAGTTCTGGTGATGCTCAATACACTGACTTAACACACTTCATTATTTTCACTCACTTTTCACATCTACTGCTGTCTCATCAATCACACACTATTTGTATGTTCATTCAAAAACTTCTTCAACATATATATACTCCATCTATCCGCAAGCATCAATTAGGTCGGCCTAATTAGATGCACTTCATATTTACCAAAAATACTAAGTGTCAGAGCTCTAAGTATTCACAAAATATTTCCAAAAAGGAATTCAAACATCCAACATGCTACATCATGTCAGCATAGACCTAAGATAGGTCGTACATACATCCGCATAGCAAAATTAATCCACCATATCATAATTAACCCAAGAAGTCAGCCAGGAATAGACTTCAATGCAAAAAGAAAACATTCTGTTGGTTGCCACTACGTTGTACAAGCACCAGAGCACATAATATTCTGAGTATGCATGCCTTCAACAACCATAAACAATCTCCCAAAACCGCAAGCAATAACTGTCAACTCTAGAGGAATGCATACAAGAATATTAGAGAGTTCAACTTGAATATCTGTTTAGATACTGGACCAAAATACCAAATTAGGCATTGACTTAGACTTGCAGCCATAACATGGTGACATCAATGACAACAAAAAACTGTAGAGATAATCATTCTTCTCCGTTCTTCCAACACCTTTCTATTTCTCTACCATCATCATTTTCCTTAGATCATAATTATCTTGCAAAAGTGTTAGTTGAAGCACATAAAACGTGACAAGATAACCTTACAAACTAATTGGAGATATTACAATTCACTTGGTTTTATATAAAAATGATAATAAATTTGATGGCAAAGTGGATAAATAGTAGTCGAAATGTTAATTTTCATATATATGCAACAAATCCCTTCCATCACTAAACCATAAATTTGCACTCCTAATCCTTAGACTCATTAGCTTCCACCCTAGATCAAATATGTAGGTGCAAACTCAACTCGTGTCACTTCCACAGTTGTGGATCTTAACCTCACCTTTCTAAAAATTAAAATTAAAAATCATGCGTTATCAACTACTTAAGTTTCCCTTATGAGCCAATATAGTGCATGTTATGTGGATTTGCATGCTTGGTTGTATTCAAAGACACTCATTTAAAATCATTCTTTAATGTGAAAAATAATATCTAGATCTAAGATCTTAGAGGAGAATCTACTTTGTATTTGTATTCTTGTGACATCATCTTAGGGTATGGCATGTTCTCTCATTGTTCTTATTCATTTTTTAGAGCTCTAAATTCTATCTACCAGAGGTCTAACCAAGGAGAACATGACCCTCATAATCTATATTATTCCCTAAAGGTGCTTGTTAACATTCTTGATCCTTTTACAATGAGAACAAATTTGAAAATAAAGGTAACTAAATTATGTTAGGTCACCACCAACCAATTTATACCCATGCACATCAGTTGAAATTTGTGTTGTAGATCATATCCATTTGAGAAAGGTGGCATAAGCCTTGTATCCTAATTCTTTTATTTATTCATTATTTTTTAATTATTTTTGGCCCTTCATGAAAAATAGAATCTCACTATGACTTGGCCATTATGTGTGTGTAGATGTGTGTAAGATAATGTGTTTTCATGCAAGATATGTAAGAGCATGTAGGGTGCAAGTTACACTATTGAATTGACTAATTGACCAAATTATGAGGCATGTTATGACACATCACATAACATATTTGAATGGATATGACAAAGGAAAAATGGAGAACCTAACTTGGGGAATTGGGTATGAAAAGTTATGATATGATATGATATGATGTGTGTAAGAGCATATCCTATTTTTAGACTAAAAGACTAAGATTATGGAGAGTATTAGAATTTAATCCCATAATCTGGGTAACATTTGGAGTTATGACATTCTCCCATGACATTTGACCAAAAAGCTATTAGCGATAGTGAAGCAACCAGCGATGCAAAGGAATACTCCTATCATTCATCGCTAATGTGAAACATGAAGCCAAAAATCAATCCATGATGAGCGATACAAAGGAAACATCATTCATTGTACATTGCTAATATAAGTCAAGCATTTGCAAAACTATCCACGATGAGCAATAAACATGAGCAATAATCGAGACTTAAGTGAGACCATTTTGCACGTGCTCATAAGTTGTTATGAGAAAGGGGACCACCTAGGGAAACGTAAGAACATGTTGTGAAGGACCTAAACCATATTATTCAAAGGATGTAAAGGCCAAATAAGGTCGATCAATTGACCCTATAAATAAAATATTTCTTAGACCTAGGCACAAGGGGTTGGTAATTTCATGGATTTCAATGGCTCAAGT
Organism: Sequoia sempervirens; assembly: GCA_007258455.2. Taxonomy (NCBI): domain Eukaryota; kingdom Viridiplantae; phylum Streptophyta; class Pinopsida; order Cupressales; family Cupressaceae; genus Sequoia; species Sequoia sempervirens. Next base: position 314,463 of record VDFB02108500.1, read on the forward strand.
TGTTTTTTAACATAATCGGGAACTAGTGGTAGGGGGTCAACGATAGATTATAACACTGACAAGAGAAAAGACTTAAGGGTTTCAAGGAAAGGCTTTGACAACAAAACCCAAGGCATTGGTAGTGAACAAAACCCTAAGTCAAGATACTTGAATTGGTTGAACTTTACAAAACTCAGAAATGGAACCAAAAAGAATAGGAGTTCCATCATAGTGCTTATATTTTCATGCTCATGTTGAGCTCTCTTAGATTCACTTCTTTTTGCAACTTCTTGTTTGAAAAAAATCTTCCTCTTCTTCCTTATTTTGGTTGCACTACCGAAGGTACCTTCTACATTGGGATTCTTAGGGCTTTCCAAAAGAATTCTTGCATATGATCAATCTCAGCTTCTGACACTTCATAATCTAACTCAGATATCCACACCAACCTTGATTCAACTGCTTCCATATGATAGAAATTTGTAGAAACTTGGAAATTGATATTTTTGGAGTACTTTTCAGTAACACTTCCTAGAGTCCTTTATCTTTTGTTCATCCTCATTTGAAATGATCCAAAGAATGCAGCAAGGGAAGTCTCTTGAACATCCCAATTACTAATATTTATCATGAAATTTCTAATATGATGGGAAATAGGTTATGTATTTGTCCATTCTATCCTTCCTATTACCGATAATTCTTTCAAGAAGTAAAAGAGTAAGAAGACAATCAAATTTCCATACCATAATGTACTCTTCTTTATCTTCTTGATTTCCTTTAAGTTCTTCAAAATATGTACTCGAAGTAGTTCACATAGGTCATAATCCATACCTCTTCTAACCATATCAATAGCAATGTGTATAGTAGTAGTAGACACTATGAGGTCATTACTGGGTAGATAGACTTTATGTCCAATAACCATTGCAGCATACCTGATGACTGAATCTTCAATTATTCTCAAAACAAGCTCTTTTCCTTTGAGGGCCGTACCGGTCACCTCAATTATCTCTTGCTCATTTACAACCTTTCATTTGGGAACTGGTCCAGAGGAACACAAACCAGCTACATCTCTAATTGCTTCTCTGGTAATCAAATGTGCCTCATCAATCCACAAATAATTACGAATTCTGCTCAAAACTTGTTGGGAAATTTTGGTCATCTCAAAAAGAACATCTAAGAATAGTTGTGCCTTCATTAAATTTTATTCCTTTAGATTGCCTCAAAGACATGTACTACTATGCCACAAAGCAAAATCAAACATAGTTCATATCCCACATTGAACCTTCGAGAAAAGTTAATGCTAATTAAACCAATTCCAACAACACCATTAATAGATTCAACAAACAAAACCATTAAACTTGAAAGATGGAATAGAAGACAAGAACACATAGATTTATGTGGGGAAAACCATTACAAGTAAAAAACCCCACACTCCAAAAGCCTCGATCACCATTGTATTATTCAACAAAAAAATACAGTTACAATACATTTTAAGCTCTAAGTCTTTAAAGAGTTTACATATTGTTCCATCTAGAGAGAATATGGCAGTATAACCCCCTTTCAACCTTTGTCTCTCTCTATCCATTACAAAATTTTCTAGGGTTTTATAAAATTTGTTCTCAACCATAGTTACAACATTCCAATAGGAAATGGTTTGGTTCAACTTCTAACAATCAACTGCAGTGAACAGTCAACCAATTACCACTTTCCAACTCGACATTGATCAAGTCCCACCAAGACACCCATGAGCAAGAAACAATACATCGCTTTATTAGGATGTCCCTTCGATATTCACTTTACCACTCCAAGTGGTCCCCACATCCATCGACTTCAAAGTCACTATGTCGTTGAAAACCCAAACTTCAAAACCTCTTGTCAGAGGTTATGAAGTTCTTAGAATCCGCAACTCACTGACAACAAAGAGAACCTCAAAGTTGCTAAGTCAGGAGGTTATGAAACTTTAGAACCCCATGAATTAAGTTAGGAAAACCTGGAACCCCACGAATTAAGTAAAAAACTATTTCCTGCTAAACTTTAAAAGTCAGGCTGATAAAGGAAAATCACAACTGCTCTAGGAAGTTGATCAAGCTAGTAAATTTGACTCACATTTCTCAACATTCTCCCACTTGACGAAGAACTTATTGGCTCCTTCCAAAGCAAGAAGTTACTATATCAACCATCCATGCAACCAACAATATCCTCAACCAATGCTTCCATGCTCCAACTAAGACACCTGCACCAACATCTAAAATGTCCACCATCTCAGGCAACAATTCCTACCATCCTCTAAAGGAAAGGAATGATCCATGGTGAATATGCACCAGTCTGAAGAACATAAGCACCAGATCCATCTGATAGTAAAGGCTATAACATATTTCCACCATTTCATTGTGTTCACTGATATACAGAATCATCACAACATCAACTTCAAATCCCTCAACATGAACACAACCATGAAGTCATTCTATAGAAAAAAAGAAATAACAACAGCTACAACAACAACCAAAAAACTAAGTGCTCCCATCCAACTGATCAACCCACATGACTGAAAATAACACACACAACAAGTGCTACTCCATCCAATCACACATACCTCAAATGTATCCTCATCAGTAAACTCATGTCAGGAACACAACCGACCCATCAATTGTAGATATAGGCTCCATGTAAAAACTAGTCGAAGAAGACCAAACATATTCAGGAACTCCCACTACATGGGTAATAAATCTGAAAAGATAAAGGCATACCAAGTCTACCAATAGCATAACATAGAGAGTGTAAACATGTAGTTTTAAGGAACAATCCAAAATGATATGAAAAACCTCTAACTAAAGAACCTGTAAGAACAACTCTCACCACAAGTCTTCATAGCTCTTCCTAGTTCTCCACACCCAACAAAAGAAAGAGATTAATAACCTCCATGTAATCACCCAAGAACATTGGTGAAAACACATGACCACAAGCTAGTGATCACTACAGCTCTGACCAAATCTCAAACCAATGTAATATGAAATCAAATATCCAAGAAGATAACCAAGACCAAAGAGAGCAACTCTGCACATCATATAGATGTAGAAAACCCTCCTACATACACCTCTTAATGCCAATTGTGTCAAGTATGATCTTCTTCACAACACCCCAAAGAGAAAAACATAACAACACCCAACAGTTCAATCTCTAAGATTAAACAAAACATATATAACACACAATCAACATGGATGTAAGCTTCTCCAAGAAGATAAAACTACTCCATTTCCCATCTAAAAAAATCAGCCCATAAAACCATCTCCTAACAGTCCTCATCAATAAATAATATCTTAAAACACACAAAAGCACAAGGAGATAACCATGCTAAACATCCTTCAAATGAATCCTTCAGAACTAACTACAAATATCAAGATCCATATCTATGAAAGATACAACATATAGACACATGCTAAACCAATCCTCAAATGAGTATCCAAAGCCAATCACCAAGAATCAACTCATTCCATGTGAATCAAAGCATGAACATAACACATCTAAAACAAATAATGGGAAATACGTTTCAAATGATAAACTGTCGAGTAGAACAAGAGTGGGGAATGAGAATGCTCCTCCAGGGTAACCAATCCCTTATGAATTATCCAAGATAAATCTCCTCATTGTTCTTTGTTGAACTCACATCCAACCAAGGTGTAGGCTCCTCGTACTTTTTGCTGAAATCTTCATCAAGAGTAACCATCAACAACATTCGTCTCATCTCAAGAGAATTGCAACCTCACCTTATTCTCCATGTATCTATGAGCATCTACAAACCATCATCTCATGTTAAACTCCAAATGCATCACTGCACTATCATGAAGTTCTCAAGCATATGACCAATGCACTCAAAACACAAAGAATCACCAGACCACTGTCAATGCTCCAATCATCTGAATTGGGAACTTACAAAGATATCATGATCTAAACATCCCCTTTTGGAGATCACATGCTCCAAGTGAACATACCATGGTCTCAAGAGCAATGCATCAGGCCAAAACTCTAATGCACAATCAAGAGTATACCATGACGTTAAGCAAACAAACTCTAAACCAACATCACCCATCAAGCACTGACAAAACCTCAACTAAAGACTCCAAGAGTCCTCCATGGATCCAAGATGCTACACATCTTTAAATAGTTTCCATGCAAATGTGAAAGACCCCTTCTGTAGCAACATGATCTAAGAGCTTCTCCTAGTAACATTTGCAACACGAAAGAAGATCATTCACCACTAAGTGATGAATTCATAGTCATTGCTAAAGCTCCCATTGAAATGTGACAACCGAGCTTTCCAGGCATCATGACCAAACATCTGCTAAACTAAAAATCCTCCAGGTCCACTCATCAACATGTTCATTTAACAACAATACCAAGCAACACCAAGATCTTCAAACCAAGTAGGCGAAACCATCACTGTCAAAAGCTTACACAAGGTAGTGTATCCAAGCTATCCATGACATTGTGATACAACATGCTATAGGTCCCCATAACCAACTATCCATGTACTCAACACCATCCATCCTCACATATCAAAGCAGCTACACCAATGCACAAGTGACCACAAACAAGGCCAACTAACAAGTTTGCACCATCACAAAATCAAATCTCATAGATATAGACAGTCCACTTTCAAGTTGTCCCACAACAAACATGTAGGTAAAGACAACCCAAAACATTGTACAACCCTTAGATCCATTCAATATATCATGCAAACCCATCATCACACTGGAAACTGCAAAAATAAGATCTCAAAGAGAATAATCATGTAGACAACATGACTTAAACACCATACCAAGCTCAGATTTTATTTTCCAATTATGTCCACAATGAGCACCATAATTAAGGAATCCAACAAGCATCACCATAAGAATGTTGAGTGACTAATCATGTACCAACACTCCCATGCAAAGAAAGTATATCACCTCCTCACCATGCATGGAGCATGCATGTAAAACTGCAACTATCTCATCCAACAATGCCTCAAAAGCTAGGGTCTAGAAAATAGCTTAACTACAACTCCATAGAACCACAAGTTTTCTTGACCGTGCAAACCTGCAAAACCACTATGTTTGAAGAAAACCCATGCACATCCATACCCATTTCACATCTGAAAGACCAAAAACTAAAACAAGAAACAACATACCGATTAAACTAGAATAATGGATTTTCATGAATGAGCATCAATCATAGATATTTTTGGGAAAACCTCTAAAACTCTCAAACCCTAAAGCACGAATCCAAGCTTAGCAAGTACAAAAAATCCATCAAAGGAAGAAGTAGTTTAGGAACTCTAGGCCCATTTTAGGCCAAATCCACAACCACCAACATGCACATGCATCTGAGAGAGATAGGCTATTACAGGAGTTTCCAGACCATCCAATGATCAACTCCACAACCTTCATGCAATCGGGGTAATAGAAAAACTATGCCTTCCAACATTGGGAAATACACCTAGCACAAGCACATTTCTCAATGACTGAATAACAACTCAAGCTTCTCCATATCATCAGGGGGCCTCTCACATAGACACCCAATATGAAGGATTTTTTGCAACACATCCATAAAGAAAAATATTCCACCTCATGCATCAATATTATTTCACTACCAACTAGGAACCTTAGATCACAATATTCTAGTGGGACTAGTTGCAATTTCTCCATCTTCACCATCCTTCATGTTGCGAGTTATCTCATGAAACTGAAACAAAAGATCTCGAACTTCCACTCACCAAAGGATCAATCCACAAATGATTCCTTTAGATTTCCTCAAGCCTGCTAGGCTAAGAAACTTTCACAAAAGGAATACCCAGAACCAGAAACACCAGAAATTCTTACATGCATCAACATGCAAGAACATGCAAGAAAAAATAAAATCCTGGAAGAAAGCCCCGATACCAATTGTTGGGAAATTTTGGTCATCTTAGAAAGAACATCTAAGAACAACAGTGCCTTTGTTAAATTTTATTCCTTTAGATTGCCTCAAAGACATGTACTACTATGCTACAAAGCAAAATCATACATAGTTCATTTCCCACATTGAAGCTTAGATAAAAGTTAATGCTAATTAAACTAGTTCCAACAACACCATAAACATATCAGCAAACTGAACCATTAAACATGAAAGATAGAACAAAAGACAAGAACACATAAAATTACTTGGGGAAAACCCTTACAGGTAAAAAACCCCACTCCAAAAGCCTAGATCGTCATTGTATTATTCAACAATAAAATATAGTTACAATATTGTAATATAGGGGGATCCGATACTCACGAGTTATCTTCGTTCAGAGAACCTCACGGGGTGAACTACCCTAAACTACCTCAATGGAACAATCATAAGAGTTTCAAAATCTGAAAGAGCAGGTCATAGAGATTTTCTGGACAAACTGACAAGCTCTCGGCCAAAGGATGACAACACAAGAAATAGATGACAACGCGGTGTGCTGGCATCCTAAAGGCGCGTTGGCATCTCATATGGACCAAAAATTGAGTTTCTCTCAGAAAATGGCTAAAGTGACTACTTCTACTCGAATTGCTAAGAAATCTTAAAATGCAGGAAAGTGACAGAATTGAAATAGAGTGAAGTAAAACTAATAAAGATAAGAAGGAGAAAGGAAAGAAATACTTACAACCACATGAATGATGAAGCCTCCACCAAATGAATGTCTTCAAAACCTGCAAGTGTGATATTTGGAGAGAATGTTGGGGCTGTATAGGGGTTTGCCTTAGTCAAACCCTCATTTTGGTGTTCCCACCTCCACGACAACCAAGAAGATAGAGAGAGAAGAGAACCAAAATGGAAAAAGTGCGTGTTGAAAGAAAAACTTGCTTAGGAGTAGAACCCGCACCAAAAAGTAAGCGTGTGATAAAATCAAACCCCGCTCGAGGAGGAGAACCCGGATCATAAAAGAGGTGATAAAAGCAAACCCCGCTTGAGGAGGAGAACCCGTATCACCAAGTAAGTATGCAAATAGTAAAGGAGATATGAAATCTCAAGATGCACACAAGCATGAGGCAAATGATTTGCAAGAGTGGAGCTAAGAGAGCTTGAGAGAGGTTAAAGCTGCTACCACAAGCTATATGAAGCTATGCAAGCAAGTAATGGAGTGAAGCTAAAAGCTAGGAGAAGCAAGAGAAGTACTAGCAAGACTTGGAAGGACTTAGAAGATGCAAATGGAATAAAAGGGAAGAAAAGAAGCTTCCCGGTAAGTTACAAAGCATCTCGAGTTGTTACCACTGACCAAAGGAGGTGAAAAGTGGAAAGCATGCTTGAAAATGGTCGTTTGAGCGTTGAAACGTCGCAGGACGCTAGCATGATGCATGAACGTTTGTGCGGTGCGCTAGTGTCCTGACACATCATGCTACAAAACAACATGTGCAGGAAGAGTCGAAAGTTTGATGTAAAGCTAATGCATGAGGATAGCTGCTAGAAGGGGTGCATGAGAGGGAAAAAGGTTGGTGCAAGGGCTAAAATGAGCCTACTCAAGATGCTAAGGGAGTGGACACTAAAACGGATGGAAGAATTTATGTGAAATTGCGAGGGGTGTAATTTTACGCTTATGCAGTTTTCCCCCACTTTAGCGGGCATATGAATCTACAATAATATGCACACTAAAAGAAATATACTAAACATAAATAACATCATATGCCAAAAGGATACTATAGAGGAAGCAGATAAATCTTCGAACCATAGAAGCATTCCCCCAGGTTGGAGATCTACAAAATCAATACATTAGACAAGAAAAAGTTGCACCAGACAACAATGTTAGAACATAAAAATCCACTAAAATATTCAAGTCAACAAAGTAAAGAGACCTCGATATAGAAGGTTTTCTCAGTACTATGCATTGTCCCCAAATAATAACGCATATAAGAATTTTAAGATGAAGAGAGAAGGAGCATATAATTAGGATGAAGAAGGTGTTGATCTTCGATCTAGTATATACAATTGAGAAGAGAGAGATAGAAATGAACAAAGCATGTGGTGAAAGCAAAACCCGCTCAAGAGTAGAACCCACACCACAAAGAAAGCATGTGATAAAAGAAAACCCCGCTTGAAGAGGAGAACCCGTATCACAAAAGAGGTGATAAAAGCACGTGGTGAAAGCAAAGCCCCCTCAAGAGTAGAACCCGCACCACAAAATAAGTGTGTGATAAAAGAAAACCCCACTCGAGGAGGAGAACCCATATCACAAAAGAGCTGATAAAAGAAAACTCCGCTCAAGGAGGAGAACCCATATCACCTAGTAAAAATGTAAGCACCTCACAAGCCCATAGACCTACAAGGAGGAATCCCCCAAGATCTCTCACATGTAAGAAGCTGAGAAAGTTCCTCACAGACCCGTAGACCTGCAATGAAGGTATTCTTCAAGAACTCTCACATGAAGGAAACCCCAAGAAAGTGCCCTACAAACCTGCATACCTATAGGGGAGCCACTCCCAAGATCTCTCGCATGGAGGAAGCTCAAAGGAAGCACCCTATAGGCTCTTAGACTTGTAGGGAGGTATCCCCCAAGATCTCTCACATGGAGGAAACCAAAGGAAGCGGATTCTATAGAGTCAAAAAGCGGCGACACGTCTACCCGTAGATAGAACATGTCAAAAAGCGGTCATGTAGGAAAATAAGCAAACAATCATGTAGACTGTTGATAAGTTGGACAAATTTCAAAGGGGTCCCTTGAGAACCCAACATGAAAAAAGAGGGGTCCACTCAAGGGACGTGCTATTGAAAAGAAAGCTCTAGTCAGGTTGCCCCCAAGCTAGATGCCAATGAATTCATTCAAAAGAAAGACTTTCAAAGAGGTCCCTTGGGAACCCTTCAAAAAAAGAGGGGGTCCATTCAAGGGATGCTTCATTTGAAAGACAAAGAAGAGAGAGGGTCCTTAAGAAGGACATACATCTCCAAAGTGAGTTATCACTGCCTCCTACATACAAGGGAGGAGAATCATGCAAGATTCTTAAAGCATATAGGATAGAGGTAAACCTTGTTATCACTTGTCATGCAAAGTAAAGGCAGGTGCGTCAATCAAACAGGAGTTTGATGGCACCTGAATCAAGAAGTTTTATTTTATCTTTCAAGGCTTTGCATTCACTAGTAGAATGGCCAAGCATTCGATGGTATGCACAAAAAGAATGTTGTGTTTCATCATGTTTGTAAGATCTTGTAGGAAGAGGAAGAGTGATTGAGCGGGCTTGAAGAATATGCAACAAAATATGCTCTTGCTCAGATAAAGGATGAGGATCAGGAAGCAACCCTTTCTCTTGTGAAGAAAGGCTTGAATTCTTACAAAAAGAAGAAGGCACGAAGATAAAGACAATGGAGGAGGATCTCCATAGAGAGCATTATTTTGACAACGGGGATTATGCTTCTTTATGGGATCACTATCAACCTTCTTGATAGGGATAACAACATTAACCTCTTTAACAACAATGCGATCATCTTCCTTAGAAGGAGGATCAACACCAAGACCATTACAATTTGCATTCACCTTACCCTGCAATACAAAAGAGTAACCATCTTTGATAGTGGGTGTGAATGATGCCATTGGAAAGTCTAAGTGGTTCAGGTTAGTTTTATATTCCTGAACAAAGGAATTTGTAAAGTATAGAAAACCCCAATCATCACCAAGACATGCATTATCTTGAGAAGAGGTAGAAGGAGTAGACTTAGGATTGCTTTCTTTAGAAGGATCTTCTTCAAGGACATCTATCTCAAGAGTAACCTTCGTAGTAGGTACTACTGGAGTAAACATCAACACAATGGAAGACATTGAAGGAATAAGAGTAGGCACAACCAAAGCTTGACCGACAGCTGCCATCTCACATAAGCACATAGCCTCAAGTTCAACCTTGAACTTGACTACTTTATTATTACAAATGAACTTAATAGATTTGTGCAAGGTAGATGAGACTGCACCCATAGCATGAATCCACGTTCTACCAAGAAGAAGGTTATAAGGTAACTTCTCTGCCATAACATATACAAGGGTAGGTACAATAATGGGTCCAAGCTGCAAAGGTAATACTATCGTACCTAGAGCTTTTCACACAACATTATCGAACCCATGAATAACAACAAAAGAAGTATTAAGGGAAGACAGATCAATATTAATCTTAGGCAATAGATCAATACTACACACATAGAGTGTTGAACTAGCGTCAATAAGAGTATGTCTAATTTTGATTTATTAATGTTGACTATGGTCATTAAAGGATCCACTTGCTTCTATACTTTTGGAGGTGAGAGTTCCTATGGATAGAACGTAATATTCAGTGAATCTGCACAAATATACACCATCAATGCATTAGCATCTGTTAGCCTAGCGGAAGAAGGCGAGGGGATGTCTTGCAAGGCTTCTTGAAGCATACCTTGATAAATCAGAGCAGACTGAACCAAGTCCCACAGTGAGATCTTAGCCCAAGTAATTTGGAGTTGCTCAACAAGATCATAATCACCGAGTGCTTCAGTTGTAGGTTTAGGTGCTTGAGGAAGGATTGGCTATTTATTCATTCTATTCTCATAAGTATGGGCCACCGATCTATAGGAGGGAGCCATAAAAAGATCAAGGGAATCACTATTAGATGAGACACCATCAATAGAACAAACCCTTTTAGAAGAAGGAATAGCTGGAGTCACATGAATGATCGGTCTCTTAGGCCTTTGAAGGGTAGCACAAACATAGACTGCATTCACATAATCATCACAACTAGTAGAATAATTATTTGAATACATATTCTCAACATCAATCCAAACAGGATCAAACGTGGAATGATTATTTGAAGGGACATTCTCAACATCCATCCAGGGAGAATCAAATGTGGAAGGAGGTTCATCATGCGCTAATGCATCATATCTAGAAGAGAGTGCATTAGAACAAAGATGAGATTCATCATTCAGCAATGCAACGTCTCTAGAAGAGAGTACATTGGAAGGAAAATATTTATCATTCACTAATGCATCATCTCTAGAAGAGAGTGCATTGGAATAAATAGCAGGTAGACTGATATTAAGGAAAGTATCAATGATTTCATCTTCTTGCAGCAAAATATCCTCTGAAACAAGAGGACATTCATGAGAAGGATCAAAGATATCAAGTGACATAGGTAAAGCCAAGTCACCATCACATGCATGAAATGGAATATCATTTACATTTTGAACAAAGTTAGATACAAAACTAATAAAAGAAGATATTAAATTCATTACAAATTTTTCAATATTTTCTATGTTCTAGTAAATTGCGTTTTTCGGAGGTCTAAGAAGCAGAATTTGAGGTTGGAAATTTCGTCGGTCCCTAAAATTTGATTGCCAAATATTTTAGGGGTTGAACTATTTCTCTAGGAGACCTTTCCAATGGTGCAAACAGTTCTGAATTTCAAGCACCGAGTCAAAAGTTATGACCCCGCCAAGTAGGGGTAAATAGATTCCTAGTTTTTTGAAGAACATTGTTCTTCACGTCAAGTTCACCAAAATGTAATATTAGGGGATTCTATACTCACGAGTTCTCTTCATTCAGAGAACCTCACGGCGTGAACTACCCTAAACTACCTCAATGGAACAACGGTGAGAGTTTTAGAATCTGAAAGAGTAGGTCACAAAGATTTTTTGGACAAACTGACAAGCTCTTGGCCAAAGGATGACAGTGTAGGAAATGGATGACAGCATCACGCGCTAGTGTCCCAGAGGCGCGCTGGTGTCTCTTACAAACTAGAAAGTGAGTTTATCTCAAAAAAAGGATAAAGTGACTACTACTTGAAATGCGAAGAAATCTTAAAATGCAAGAAAGTGACATAATTGAAATAGAGCGAAGTAAAACTAATAAAGATAAGAAGGAGAAAGGAAAGAAATAATTACAACCACGTGAATGATGAAGCCTCCACCAAACCGTGTATGTCTTCAAAACCTGCAAGTGTGATATATGGAGAGAATGTTGGGGCTGTATAGGGGTTTTCCTTAGTCAAACCCCCGTTTTGGTGTTCCCACCTCCATGGACAACCAAGAAGATAGAGAGAGAAGATAAGTGAAATGGATAAAGCGCGTGGTGAAAGAAAAACTCGCTCAGGAGTAGAACCTACACCACAAAGTAAGCGTGTGATAAAATCAAACCTCACTCGAGGAGGAGAACCTGTATCACAAAAGAGGCGATAAAAGAAAACCCCGCTCGAGGAGGAGAACCCATATGACCAAGTAATTATGCAAATAGTAAAGGAGATATGAAATCTCAAGATGCTCACAAGCATGAGGCAAAGGAGTTGCAAGAGTGGAGCTAAGAGAGCTTAAGAGAGGTTGAAGTTGCTACCACAAGCTATATGAAGTTGTGCAAGCAAGTGGTGGAGTGAGGCTAAACGATAGAATGAAGCAAGAGAAGTGCTAGCAAGACTTGGAAGGACTTAGAAGATTCAAATGTATAGAAAGAATGGATTAAAAGGGAAGAAATGAAGCTTCCCGGGAAGTTACAAAGCATCTTGAGCTGTTACCACCAACCAAAGGAGGTGACAAGTGGAAAGCATGCTCCAAAATGGTCGTTTGAGCATTGGAATGTTGCAGGATGCTAGCACGACGCATGGACATCCACACAACACACTAGTGTCCGAACATGTCATGTTACAAAACAACAAATGCAAGAAGAGTCCAAAGTCTAATGTAAAGCTAATGCACGAGGGTTGCTGCTAAAAAGGGGTGATGAAGCATCCTAACAGAAAAAAAGGCTGATGCAAGGGCTAAAATGACCCTACTCAAGATGCTAAGGGAGTGGACACTAAAGCGGATGCAAGAATGTACGTGAAATCTTGAGGGGTGCAATTTTAGGCTTATACAAATACAATTCAAGCTTTAAGCCTTTATAGATTTTACATATTGTTCTATCTGGAGATAATCCAACAACATAACCCCCTCTCAACCTCTGTATCTCTCTGTCCATTGCAAAACGTTCTAGGGTTTTATAACATTCGTTCTCAATCATAGTTACAACATTCCAAGAGGAAATAGTTCGGTTCAACTTCTAACTAACAACTGTAGTAAACAGTCAACCAATTTCCATTTTCCAGCTCGACACCGATTGAGTCCCACCAAGACACTCACAAGCAAGAAACAATGCATCGCCCTATTAGGATGTCCCTTCGATATTCACTTTATGCTCCAAGTGGTTCCCACATCCATCTGCTTCAAAGTCGCTACGTCGCTGAAAACTCAAACTTTAGAACCTCTTGTTGGAGGTTACAAAGTTCTCAAAACCCATGACTCATCAACAACAAAGAAAACCTCAAAGTCACTAAGTTGGTAGGTTATGAAACTTTAGAACCCTATGACTTAAGTTAGGAAAACTTGGAACCTCGTGACTTGAGTAACAAACTATTTCTTGCCAAACATTAAAAGTCAAGCCGATAAAAGAAAATCACAACTGCTCCAGGAAGTCAATCAAGCCAATAAATTTGAGTCACATTTCTCAACAAAACTATTCGAATATACTTCCTTTGTTTGTTGTCCTTAGTATATTGCATACGTTAGGTCAGCCAACACTAGAACTTAATTCACATAAAACTCCAAACCAACATACAATCCTCAA
>VDFB02108501.1:0-18570 GCA_007258455.2 Sequoia sempervirens
ACTTGTTTATCGTCAGATAGTCATCCTTGCTCCATTTCCTCATGCTCTGTTTTTCTTGAGGAAACTGGATAGATTTTAAGTAATTAGCCTAGTTGTAGTTAGTAATCTGCGAAACCAGAAAATACTCAGCTGCAACGTATAAAAGTTTTCGAGAAAGCCTTGTACCTCTACAGCTGAAACAAAAAGACAGGATTTAGTTTAGTATACTTTCCTTTTCAAAAGCATTTTTGTCAAGCACAACGAGGGAGCTTCCCCTCCTAATTTGAAGAGCACTCATTGCGTAGTGTGCATAGTTGTCCGTACCAACTCTTACTCCAAACGTGCTAGTTGTTACGCCAACACATAGTTTATACCAAATTGAAGGATGTTCGGGAAGGTGAATTTCCTTAGTCAATGGAAGGTTGATCTACAAGATTGGGAAAGTAAATGGTGCAAGGTGATGAGAAAGTAAACTTTTCTCTTATCGCTATTGCTTCACAAATATTTGGGCCTTCTACATTTGAAGAAGCCAAAGGAATTATCTTGAAAGGGAATTTGTCATGAAGGTTGGAGTAGGTAGTAGGGGAATGTAGATAGAGCACCGTAGTGATGTGTATGGTATATGTCCCAATATATTTCAATGTTGGAGAACATTAGGCATCAGATATTTAGGAGATTGACATGGTGATATCCCTTACAGGATATAATCAAGCTCTATATTGTTTAGTTTTGGATCTCTCATGATTATGTAGTTTGTGTTGGGATTGATCACTCTTAACATCAAACAAGTGACAAATGAATCATTCAAGACAAGATGACACATCAAGGTACAACAAGTAAAGTCAGTTATCCCAATTTTCAACACCACTTCCTAATTCACTTGGGTAACCATGTACTCCGGTAAGATGGAATGGACCATAGGGTCACAAGATGATTTTTTTGCATTAGCAGCATGGTTAAGCTCATGTTTGGACTTAATCAGACTCTTTGTGCCCCATATTCTATACAAGATCATGTTATTGATGTAATGATTAAATCATTAGGAGAATTTGCAGGATCTATAGATGTAAAACAAATTTCTTCATCATTCTAATCCATTTTCATGTTTGTAGGTGTCAGCTTAGTCACTCTGGTTCATTTGGACTTAATCAGACTCTTTGTGCTCCATATTCTATACAAGATCACATTATTGATGTAATGACTAAATCATTAGGAGATTTTGCAGGATCTATAGATGTAAAACAATTTTCTTCATCATTCTAATCCATTTTCATGTGTGTGGGTGTCAGCTTAGTCACTCTGGAATGTAGACCATAGGGTCATTTGGTGATTTTTTTGCATGAGCAGCATGGTTAAGTTCATGTTTGGACTTAATCAGACTCTTTGTGCCCCATATTCTATACAAGATCACATTATTGATGTAATGACTAAATCATTAGGAGAATTTGCAGGATCTATAGATGTAACAATTTTCTTCATCATTCTAATCCATTTTCATGTGGGTAGGTGTCAACTTAGTCACTCTGGTTCTGCTATCATCACAGCTTCTACACTAGAATTATAATAGGGATCTCACAAGAATAGTCATCATCTAGTCCAATATATGATCGATTGACGTACTTTAAAGATGTAGATGGACAAAACACATAAAAAACCATCATATTCACGCTCTCATAATGATGAAATGGTGTCCAGGTTTCAATTCTACTTTGTAGGTGTGTAGGTAGTGCTACAGCTTTAAAACAAATCTGAAATCTATCAGAATTATAAAATCTATAAATGTCATGTTCAGGGATTTTTGTGAAATATTATAGATGCTATATTAGCTTTAAGTTTAATCATTAATGGAATCTAAGTATATTTCGCAAGTTGTGATCACATCTGAGAGCATGATTATCCTAAAATGCTAAAATTAAATAAATTCTGCAAAAACAACTCGAAATGATGTGAAATGTGATTTTTTGGTTGATGTGATCAGCAGCAGAATGAATATGTGATCACATTCAAAAGCCTTCTCTTGGTTTAGTTGTAAATCTTGTTGTCCAGGATTCCTACTTTCCAATATAACAGTTCTACTTGCTTTCCAAGTGCAGATAATCCTGAAACTTTAATTTCTGCCGACGTGAAGCTTGAAAAGTTAAGATTTATGTTTCTTGAGAGACACAAGATTAGGGACAAACACAATGAAACATCACATGCTCAGGTAACCTTCCTATGCTCTTAGGATTGGTTGCAACAGAAGGAATCAAGTGAGTGAATAAAATTGACAAGTGATAGAAAAGTAAAACAATATATCAAGATAGGTCAAAATGGATCAGGTAAGTGGATTATGAAAGGAAAATTGTCCATGTCTTCATAAATGAGGTAATAAAGGTCAAATATTCGTTTTTACAATGCAATTATGTTGCAGTCACTGTCAATGAAGCTCCACAGCCTCAATGTACAATTCTTACAAAATCATTTAATCCAATATGTCTGATGCAAAATGGATGTAATCTTTGCAAAATGGATGTAATCTTATCAAAATTAGTAAAGTGAGGGTGTATGGTGATGACTTTATTGTGGAAAATATCTGTCATTAGGAAGGAAATAATTAGCTACCTTTGACATCATTGTTACTAATCATCCCATCCATACACTTGCCAATGAAAAAATACAAGGCATTGACATTGAATATGCTAACAACTGCACACAAATCATTGAATTAATCAAAATTCACTAGATATTGGATGGATGAAGACCATTACCGAACCATTTCCAGATACTGGTGTCCCTTGATTTTTCACAATTACAGTTAGCAAAGAATCTCGATCTTCTTTCTGTAGCAAAGTATGTAACTTTGATGACTTGCTCTATGGCATCAACAATGCATTGCAATTAATCTCCCAAAAGTTGGAATCTGACTCAAATTGGGATGATTGATGTCAATTTTGCGAAAGCCTTGGACAGAGCTCATGATGGAATTCGTCTTTGGATTACATAACTCAACCTTTTTGTTAAGTATGATTTTGTTTGAAGACAATCTAGTGAACTTACAAATAACAGCACAATTTTCAAAAGAGCAATATCTCTTAACTGAAAGGCAGATACTATAAATCTACTTGGAACATCATTTATTTTTTGCACTTGCTTGTAAAGTTGATGCATTAAACTTGCGTGTTTTTAATCTGTTTTTGTACCAATTTTACTTGCTTTGAAGGAGAACCGGTTAGAGTTTTGTTAGTGGGTCACAAAGTTTGGTAGCATGGTTACATTCCTGCCCCACCCCTGATACCCAGATAGTGAAAAGACTGAATCTTTTCCCTTAGAATATTTTCTGTGCCTTCAAATCTACAAATTAATTCACCTGGGTTATAGAATAAGTTCATGTTTTGCTTATGCTTCATGTTGTATTTTGAATTGTCATTTAGTTATCTTGTCCAAGGAACTGCACAAATGACACACTTAGTTTCAAAGTTCCTCAGTTACAAATCTTAGTCTGTATTGAGTAGCTTTCAGTGTAGATTAAAATGTGCATTCACATATGCTTAACTAATCACATTAGCTTTGATTGAAGTATAGGACCCATAAATGTTAACTAATGATACAAATTATGCCATAAAGCAAGAATCCTAAGTTTTACTTTGGAACATTCATGAAACTCAAGAAATCACAATACTTATTTTTGTGCTGTTTCAAATTGGTGCTTCATACCATCTGTCATCTGACTGTAGTTAAATACTAAGTAATTTGAATTTCAACACCAATCAGGATGGTTATCGGAACATTTTTATGTACATCTTATCCCTAAAGTGCTGAATGTTTATGGGCAAAACTAAACAGTTTAGTCTATCAGCATCAAAGGGAATGATCTCTGCTATACAATAAATAGATTCCATATACGGTTAACCTTGGAAGTTCGGCTAATGCATTTATTTTTTGATTGACATACAGGTATTTGATTTGTTTGATAAAAAGTGTAATGGGGTGATAGAATTTGGAGAATTTGTCAGATCATTGAGTGTTTTCCATCCAAATGCAGCTGAGGAAGAGAAAATGGAGTGTAAGTTGATTCCTTTTAGCTACTTGTTCGTGTGTTCAATGGAGATCTAATTAGAATATCATAGTAATAATATTTGTAAGGTCTAGAAGGGAATTTAACCATGCATGCCACTTCTTTGTAAAGCTAAATTATTATCTGATATAAGAAGTAGATGGCACTTTGTGATTGGAAGCTCTCATGTAAAAAAAATGAAGCTCTGGTCAACATTATTAATACCTTATTTTAAAGGATGAATATATAATACCAATATAAATGACATTCAATGTGATAAAAAATGCTTGAACACCAAATGCTAATTTCAGTAATATTGATTGCAGTTGCATTTAAACTGTATGACCTGAGACAGACCGGGTACATTGAGCGCGAGGAGGTAAGATGACACTATTTGATATCAATTTATGTATTTATTTTGAATTGGAGTAGTAGTCTGTCACTATGCTATTTATACATGTTTCATTGAAAATGGACATGGATCATTGGCGTCTTTTCCTTGTTCTGTCTGTCAAAGAAGACAAGTGCCACCACTTTTCCTACTTTTTGATTTGCCATTAATGCATGTGATTGTATTCCCTCGAGTTCTCTTTGATACATATTTTGATATGTTATTGCAATATTTCTCTGTTGAATCACATTTAGTTTCTATAAATAATTTTTTTCTTATTTATCATTCAGTATTTTTTTTAAATTTTAATATAATTGTTTTTTCTAGTACATTGTTCAATTAGAGTCAACTTATTTAGATAGAAAATATATTCAGATAAGTAATAAAGACATGCCATAGGTCTCAATGCTAAGTCATATACAATTATTTTGTTTATTCATGGCCTTTTCAAAGCTAAATAGGTTTGGCTTTTATGTTTTCTAATTTGATCCTATGATATCTCCATGTCAACTTGAGGCAAAGCAATTTATTATTTACATATTTGTTTATAAAAATGATTTGTTTTTGATTAAAGGGTAAAACAAGTTTTGAAGGGACCCAAAACCCTACTAACAAAATGCTGCTAAAAGAAAAAGCACAGCCAAACAACAACCATAGAAAGCAAGAAACAACAAGAGGCTACTTCATCTTGTTCAATGTATCTGCCACTTTCAACTTCTGCTTGTAGAAGTTCTGGTGCAATGTCACAAGGCCCAACAACTCTTTCTTCTCTTCTTCAAATGTTTTCTTTTGCTACCTCTAGGCTGAGAACTCAGACCCTTTTGATTGCTCTGCATCATCTACTTTCCCTTATTCTTGTTACTCTGTTCTTTATTCCTTTTCTCTGTGGAAGCCATCTCAGCAACTTGCTCTTCCTTCAGCTCCTTGGGCTTCTCAGTTAAAATTCGAATGCTCTCCGCGCTGTTTGGACGGTGCAATGGCTGATTTTCAATACTTTTTCCAAATTTTGATCAATATCTTGGATCTTCTCCTCCAGGCCTGTTCTCTTTTTCTCATAATCATTTTTCAAACCACTAATAGCCTTCGTCATATCATCCATCCTGGACTTCACCACTCTATCCCTAGGCTCATGCCTATCCCTTTCCTCATTAAAACTTTTTTCTTGCAGAGCTCTAATCTTGACAATGTTATTGATTTCGAGTAAGAACCATTTAGTCAGTCTAAATTGACATGTTACCCCTTCTCTAGCCAACCCCAAAACGTCATAAATCTCGTCCTTGTTTGCATGAAGGTAGGTGAAGTCCTCAGGAATACCAGGGAGAGTATCAATTCCCTGACCATCCATGCCACCGCCCACATTTGGCAAAGGGTATTAGTATTAACATTTTAAAATGATTTGTTAGTGGGTATTGATATTAACATTTTTTTTTCAGCATTAAGGTTCCCTTGGGGGTTGATGTGCTAGAATCTTACCCTCTTACAATTTTTTTTAAACACATAACAAATGCATCTTCACAATGTTCTATGCTGTAAGAAACCAGGTGTCTCTCAACCCAACCACTGGCTGATAATGCTAAGTTTTTTGTTGTTTTCTGTATTTTTGATTTTTGGTGGTTTTTTTGCAATAAAAGACAAATTGCTATTTTGCAAGGAATGCTTGAAAAAATAATATAAAATACTAGACGCTTAGAAACTACAGAATATAGCTTAGATCTCGATGCTAGATGATTTATTAATCTTCCAGAATGATTACAAGTGCGATATTCAAACATTCAAATAAAAAGGCAAGCTATTTATTGAGAACTTGAATAAGCTTGTAGGCGCCAGAAAAGAAGCCTGAGATGGTACGGCTGAAAGAGAATATGCAATCTCCCACCTTGAAATTGATGTAGAGGCTAGAGAAACCCTAGGCGTCCAACTTGAAGAAGCCAGAAGATGAAAAAGCAAGGCGTTTTGGTCTGGAGAAGAAGTACAACCTTTGCTGCAGCAGAAGTACGGCCTGTACCAGCAAGTAAGAAATCCGTACTTTCTTGGAAAGTGTGCCAAATGATTAGAAAATAGTCGCCACTGAATATGAACCCCTTCTAGAGAAGTTCGACCCAAATCTTTGATGAAAAATCTTCACAATAAGCTCTGTATGACTTCTGAATGAAGTCACCCTGTTGACAAGCTTCAACTAGTATTGCACAGTCTCAGTATGCTTGATTCTGAAGAGGGAACGTTCTTCAAAAACCGATGATGTAAAACCCTTGTTTCACAAACCCCAATACTCTCAGAGAGAAATAAAGACAAATTAGAATAATCATAACATATTGAGTTCGATTTGTCCTTTTGAAATATATATCTCTTCTCAATAAGTCGACCCCTTTCTCAAAAAGGCAATTAATGAGCATTTAAAATATAATTAAATTGCCCTTCTTTTGACTTAGGCAAAATAATTAAATAATGGTGTCCTTTTTCTAAATGAGTATTAAAATACATTTAATGATAATTCATCTCCTTGTTATAAAATATTAATAATACTTTACTAATTTCTCCATTAGATAATTAAGTTTAATTATTTCAAACAAAGTGACTTTATATTACATAAGTCAAAATTATCAAACTTTTAATAGTATCTGATATATTTCTTGTTTGTCGTCGTCATCAATGAACAGTGGCGTGGCTGAATGGTGCCCTTGCCAAAATAGCACTCTGCTTGCGACATAAATGGTAAGTATCTATAAACCACTTTCCCAGCGTCTACTAAAGGCTGGCTGAATCAATTTACTGGAGTAGTGTTCCCAACGTTGGATCATTGCCTCAAGTGATCCTCTAGAGCACATCACGCCCAGCCTCGGATCGAGATGATGACTATTGTGGCTCTTGCTCTTGCGCCTAGGAAGGGGATATTCGGTCTCACCCTCCACGAAGTTACTTTGTCACTCAAACAATCTCTGAATCACTATAAAATCTCCTCTGACTTCCAAGTAGCATCCTCAACCGGCAAGTCTCTCCATTTGATCAAATACTCTCTAATAACCCGCCTCCAAAGATGTCTCTCTCTAACATTGAGGATGGCCTCAGGCACTAATATCAACTTCCCTTCGTCATCAAGGGGTGGCAGTACTGGAGAGGGAATCACATGCTGACCCAACGCCTTCTTCAGATGTGAAATGTGAAACACGTTATGAACCCTGCTATCCGCCGGTAAGTCCAACTCATAAGCAACCTCGCCCACTCATCTAATAACTTGGAATGGACCATAGTAACGAGGTTTCAACTTCTTTGCACCACTCTGCAGTGGGTGTCAATCACCCATTTAATGTATAAATTACCATGTCACCTTTGTAAAAGAAACGCTCAACCGCTGCCGATTGACCTCACCCCTTGTTGATTCATTACTGTTTGGATATTGTCTCTAAGAGACCTCATAGTATCCTATTGATCCTGCAACATATCACCTACGCTAGGCACTCTGCTATCACTCAACACCAAATCCAAAAGGTTGGGCGCCTCATACCTATACAATGCCATAAAGGGCGTCATCTGTATAGTCATGTGGTGAATAGAGTTATAACAATACTCACAGAAGTAAATCCACCTCACCCAAGCTCTCTGTTGTCCAACTATGTAATTGCGCAGATATCCTTCCACCCACTTATTGACAATTTCCGTCTGTCCATCTGTCTGTGGATGGTAGCTGGTACTAGGTGTTAGTTCGGTCCCACAAAGTCTGAACAACTCCTGCCAAAAGTTGCTCATGACCGTGTCTCTATCGTGACTATAAGGTAGAGCAAATACATGTAACACAGGTATCTCTTGA
The DNA here is from genome assembly GCA_007258455.2 of Sequoia sempervirens. Taxonomy (NCBI): domain Eukaryota; kingdom Viridiplantae; phylum Streptophyta; class Pinopsida; order Cupressales; family Cupressaceae; genus Sequoia; species Sequoia sempervirens. The sequence goes on from VDFB02108501.1 coordinate 8,209, forward strand.
AGAAAAGCTTTCTGTGATCATGAGATGTAGTAGTGGAAGAAGTGTGCATATTTTAACCAAACCGAATAGCAACTTCGTGGCCACAATTTTACACAGGCTTTAAATGAAACCAAATGATAAAAAGTCCATTGTGATAAAGCATTCCACTTCTTTTGTCGAATTGCCAGATGGCTGGAAGCAAAATCAACAAGGGATATAGCAATGTTCTGTTTATTACTGTGATAAGCGAACACTCATGGCCTCTTGAAGAACATCGGATCTTTCAAAGTAACCGTTCCCGATACGACTTATATGTTTTGAAATAGCGGGTTAGCCCATGTGAGAGATCATGAAAGAGCTCTGGTATATCCTGCTTCCAGATGAGGGGACAAAAAAAATCCGCCCCTTGTAAATGATCAAGTCATTCACAACGGTATACCTGCTATCCTGCTTTGTCCCATCAACAATGCTAGAAGCTCATGGGTTCTTAGCATACTTTGTAATAATCCGATGCCTCCAATCCTCGAAGATATGTGCCATAGCATTCAACTGAGGTCTGTGAGACAAGGTGTCAACTACAACATTCTGCTTCCCCTTAATAAAGGTGATGTCAAAATCATCTGTTCTGGTTGCAGTTGACCCATTTGCTGTCTTTCTGGTTTAAGTCGCTGTCCAGGAAGTGTTTTGAGCTATTATGATCTACGTACACTAAATTCACGCCTAGTATTGCAGACTTTTAAGCGTGCATAATAGCTAACATTTCCTTGTAAATGCTAAAATCTCCTTGGGACCCTAAGCCTACTCAAAAACAATAGGTCTCTCTCACTCAAAAGCAGCACCAATACCCTCCGAAGCATCATAGTACAAAATCAAATGACAGTAAAGTCATTATCCACTAACAGCGGACGTGAAGTCATGAAATATAAACTTATCAAAAGCTTGTGGTGACCAAACAAAAGCCTTTCACATAAAATCATTAAAGTCTGTGTGAGAACTTCCCATTAATAAATCTCGTAAAAAGCACACAGCCCAATGAATCCTCTGAGTTGGGTAAGGTTCTCTGGTACTGGCTACTCTACTATAGCTCGGACCTTCTCAGGGTCCATACTGACTCCCTTGGCATTGATGATGTGCCCAAGATACAACAACTCGACCATGCCTAGCTCACACTTGGATAGCCAACAAAGGGACTCCTCGATAAAATGCCGAACTATATCCAAGAGTGTTCAAATGCTCTCCATGACCTCGTACGCAGTGTCGTACGAAGAGACTAACACAAATCTTTACCCGGTGAGGTGAGGGGCCCTGTTGTACGAAGGTATGGTACGTGGATTCAAATGAAAGGCATAACCAAGAACTGAAAGTGACATATTGGCACTGAAGGTGGTTTTCTCTCTATATTCACCATCCTCATCCGAGATCTGATGCCCAATTTTTGGGATCTCAGTCATCTTAGGTGAAGATAGCACCATTAACTCATCGATCAACTCGTTGATGCGGGGTATGAATTTTTGTTCTTAATTGTTTTCCTACTTATTGGTGGCGGTAATCTATACACATCCGAAGTGATCCATCCTTTTTCTTCACCAATACCACCGATGAAGCAAAAGGTGACTTGCTAGGTCTGATATGCCCCATAGCCAACAACTCATTGATTGTTTTCTCTATCTCATCCTTGAGCCGTTTCGGATGTCTGTAGGGTGTAATCATAATGGGCTTTGTGCCCTCCTCCAACTCGATAATATGCTTGGTGCCTCTGTCTGGAGGTCTGCCAGGTGGAATATCACTAAACACTTTAGAGTGTTTAGTCCTCAGTATCTGAATGTCAGGATGGTACTCAACCTTCTGCTGCTCCTGCTGTGCTGGTAACAACATACACTCTGCAGCCCAATCTACCATATCATGACGAATGAGTCTCACCATCCGTCTGTAAGATACCATCCTTAGATTACTCTCTCTGATGGCTTTGATGACATGAGGTTTCCCATTTACCTTGAACTTCATCTCCATGTCCCGAAGATTGAGTGTGAACTCACCCAAATCGTGAAGCCATGCCATCCCAAGTACCACATCAGTATCTCCCATATTAACAACGTAGAATTCAGTCTTGAACTCATAGTTGTTTAGCTGCATCGGAAGATCTGTTATCTTTCTATCACATTTGAGGGTGTACCCATCAGCCACCTTAACTCAAATACCCTCAAATTCTTTTGTTTGTAAACCTCGTCTCTCTACCAACCGTGCATCAATAAAGTTATGAGTAGCACCAGTGTCGAGTAGAGTAATCACTTTCTTACGTGCTATGAGCCCACGTAGTCTAAAAGATCAATCTTTCTAAAGACTAGTCAAATGTGCCTCCTGTAACTTTCTTCCTCCTTCATTTTCACCATCATTTTCAGACCTTTCATCATCTGAATGCTTTGAATCAGCTTGCTGGTCTGACAGATCAGATTGCTCTTCACCCTCATAAAACCACTCCATCTGGTTATTTTTCACTTTGGGACGAAGAGGGCATACATGCTTCTCATCATAAGGTGCCTTGCACCAAAAACACAACTTTTTCTTGCGTAAATCATTTAATGTTTCCCTGTCAAAATGGTGGTGCATTTCGTTTCTTAGGATCAGGTGGATCCCTCTTCCTGTCAAATGGCCTATTCTTGTCAAATGATCTATTAGGCCTCGTATAAGGTGTTAAGCCTGAAGAGAACTTGCTGCGAGGTGCTGCAAGCTCCATACTGCGTGCCTTCCTCATGGCCTGTTGAAGAGTAGGAGGATCAAATGCCTTGATGCAACCTCTCATCGGCTCAAACAATCCCTCGATGAAGAGAATGACAAGTCTCCTCTCTGAAATGCCTGTCACCATGACTGCAACCTCTAAAATTCACCGATGTAGGAATCCAAACTACCTGTCTGTCTGAGCTGAGCTAGTTCTCTAAAATAAAGTTAATGATCCTTTTTGTCAAAACGCTCTATAAGCCTGCTGGTGAACTCCTTGTAAGTAGTAACCGCGTGATGACCAAGTGTGTACATGCCGTGATGCCACTAGTCATGCGCCAACCCATCAAGATGTAGTGTAGCAAACTTAATGGCCTCGTCCTCTTGCATAGGTCTCAATGATAGGTAATTGTCTAACTTTTGTACCCAAGACCTCGCTGAACTCTTATCAGAGCCATCAAAGTAAGGCGAGATAATCTTGCTGACTGCATGTTGAAGATCCCTATTCACCTGTGGCTGTGGTTGCTGATGTTGAGGAGCTCTGCAGTCAAATCTACCTCCCCCTCTGGGCTTATGCACATCCATGAACTCATGAAAAGACAAAGATTGCCTGATCTCAGGTGCCAATGTCGAGTACTCTCCAAAGAATCTGGTCACATCTGCCACCGACATGCCGTGATGTGGATGAAACTTAGGCTAGTGACCTTGCTGCTCTGCCTCCGGCGTCAAAGGTGCCTCTCTAGATATAAATGTAGGTTGTCTAGGCCTACACTCATGAAAGATAGGTGACGACTGCCGCTGTGCTGACACTAGTGGCTGGTCTATGCCTGTAGTCCCGCTCGTCTGTCCTATCTGAATATAGTGCTGCGGAGGCGGAGTACACTGCCTCATCGTGCCCATCAACTGGGACATCATGTCCATCATATTATCATGCTTGCGTCTGAACTCCTCATCAGTAATATCACCTCCGGCATGCTCTTTCCCTGGATCCCTATGTACCTCTGAGGGAATCTCACAATCTGCCATCAGTGTAGTGACACTGTTCTCACTGCTATTGGAACTGGATCTGTGAATACCCAGAACCCGTGATACTGTCTCACCTTCAAGAATAGGTGGACCTGTCCAATCCTCAATTCTGCCTATTCCTCTACCCTTACTGTAGAAAATAATATCTCTACTCATGAAAAAGCATCGAAAAAGCACACATTTGACTAAAAAAGCAATTGAAAAAGCACAGGATGGCAGGAAAATTGTGCTCTGATACCATTGTAAGAGACCAGGTGTCTCTCAACCCAACCACTGGCTGATAATGCTAAGGTTTTTTGTTGTTTTTTGTATTTTTGATTTTTGGTGGTTTTTTTGCAATAAAAGACAAATTGCGATTTTGCAAGGATATGTTTGAAAAAATAATATAAAATACCAGATGCTTAGAAACTACAAAATACAGCTTAGATCTCGATGCTAGATGATTTATTAATCTTCCAAAATGATTACAACTGCAATATTCAAACATTCAAATAAAAAGGCAAGCTATTTATTGAGAACCTGAATAAGCTTGCAGGCGCCAGAAAAGAAGCCTGAGATGGTACGGCTGAAAGAGAATATGCAATCTCCCACCTCGCAATTGATGCAGAGGCTCCAGAAACCCTAGGTGTCCAACTTGAAGAAGCCAGAAGATGAAAAAGCAAGGTGTTTTGGTCTGGAGAAGAAGTACGGCCTTTGTTGCAACAGAAGTACGGCCTATACTAGCAAGTAAGAAATCCGTACTTTCTTGGAAAGTGTGCCAAATGATCTGAGAAATGGTAGCCTTGTGCCAGACCCCATACGGAAGTTCTGGGCCAAATCTGGTGAAAATCTTGTCAGCTTTGTGCTGTTTTGAATGACTGGCTTCGATTGGTATTACCTGATCCTGGTATGCACGATTAGAAGAGGCGTTCACAAGAAACTCGATGATCTGCAAGCCCTTGTTTCACACAAGCCCCAATGCTCTCCAGGAGAGAAATAAAGATAAATTAGAATAATCATAGCCAATGAGTTCGATTTGTCCTTTTGAAATATATATCTCTTCTCAATAAGTCGACCCCCTTCTCAAAAAGGCAATTAATGAGCATTTAAAATATAATTAAATTGCCCTTCTTTTGACTTAGGAAAAATAATTAAATAATGGCGTCCTTTTTCTAAATGGAAAAGCATTTAAAATACTCATTTAGATTAAATTCTCCTTATTATAAAAGTAATAATACTTTAATTTTCATTAAATAATTTGCATTTAGTGTTTGTTAAAGTGACTTTATGTTATAAAGAGTCAAATTAATAAACTTTTAATAATTATCAAATACCTCAACGTATTCTTGTTGCTCATCAAATCATCAAGCCCAGGTGGCCGGGTTGACCAGCTGGTCAGTGCCTTACTAAAATGGCAATAGACTTATAAATAGTGGTAATCTGGCTCCCTCCACAGAGGGTGTCCATAAAGCCCAAACACGAATCATTTTGCTTTCTGGAGTAGCCAATGTTCCCAAACTATGCGGATGGCACCTCAAGTGATCCCTCTATTATCTGCCGACCCTAGGGATCTAGATGATAGGCTAAACCACGAAATAACATGAAGCCTAAGAGGAGGGACATTACATATGCACAATTGTTTGAGAAGAAACACAACTTTCATATTGCCTTTATCCTTAAGTAAAGTTTTGGCTGGCTTGGTATGTGTGTTGTCTTTCTGATTATTTTCTTGTGTTTGAAAATGCAGTACACGACATTTCTATTTGCATTTTTGCAATGTTGCCTGATTGCCTTTAAAATTTTTGACATCTAAACTGAAATCTGACAGAAATGTTTAAAATTTCTTCAACATTCTTATTGTCTACCTTTTTCTACTAACCGTTAATATTTGTTGAAAACATTTTGTTGTATGTTTCAATGTGCAATTTGTTCCTATAATCACATGTTATGTTCATTTTCCAGAGACACAGTGGCAAGATTGCCCTTTCTTTGTGCATTTGGTAAACATGTTTAAATTGAATAGTAAAATGCTCTTTGTTTCTCATAAAGATTCTCAAGCATGCAACTTTCTTTTTTTTCAAGAGATAAATTAAGTTTACATTTTCTTTAATTATGCTGGGTAAGCCTGGTGCTTCTTTCTTGCTGACAAAATCAAATTGATGTGGTGTGAATGCTCAATCATAACAGGTGAAACAGATGGTGATAGCTCTTCTAACTGAATCAGACATGAATCTTTCAGATGATGTTGTTGAGATGATTTTAGACAAGGTATATAGCTTTTAATGGAGATTGTCCTTGTCAAGTAGTTTTCTAGTTACATTAATTCAGAAAAGCTATCTTTGTAAATATTCAAAGTCATTTACTGGGAAACTATAGAATACAAATGAAAACCACATCCCCATCCCTGTACTCACAATTTTTGTCGACTACATCTATATAAAATATAACTGTACTCTTATTCATTCACTCATGCATCCTTATTCTGATGGCTTCCCTGTCCCTGTATTGGTGTCCATACTCCCATGTGTCTAGGTAACTTTGTTCAAACTAATAAGGAAAATGTTTGAGAAAGTCGATTTTTGATTTGGAATTCTTTTTCTTGTGTGCAACTAATCTTGGCTAAAAGAATCCTAGGAAGAATAGAATAGAAAGAAAAATATGAACAATTGGGAAAAGCTAATTGAAAATTACTCAAGATCTCTGAATGTCTTGAAATATTGCAAGCCTTTTAATAAAAATATCTGAGGATAAATAGAATTTTGGGATGTTTGTTGTTTACTAAAAAGAAATCTCGTTTTTTGGTCCCATGCTATTGTTATTTTAGGCTATATTTCATATTTATTCTGATTTATGAAACAATACATTTTGGTGCATGTAAGTTAGTCCCATCATGCATTTACAGACATTTGAGGAAGCAGATGCAAATGGAGATGGAAGGATTGATAAAGATGAATGGCGAGATCTTGTGAAGCGCAATCCCTCTCTGTTGAAGAACATGACTCTACCCTATCTGAAGTAAGTGGTTCTTGTTTGAGCTCTGTACGGATGAAGTTTGGCTAGCCTTAAATTCATATTGCATAAACAAGAGAACTAGAAGTGTAGAGCATAACTACAGTAACTGGTTAATTCTTTAAGAGTAAAGGTAGCAATTATGATATTAGCAGACTACCTTACATGACATTTATTGTTACATTTAAAGAAACAAAGTTGGTTAACTCATGCCTTTTTTCCTAGACACTTTGAACTTGTATATAGTTTAATAGAAGCTATTTGTCTTAAAAAATAAAATAACAGAACACATCTTCATCTTTATCTATGAATTATGAAGTTAAAGGCACTTATATTTGCAGTCAGAAGAATTGTAAGAATAAATCCTATTAATATAAGTTGGATACTTTTGATCTCTTTTGAAGTTGGAAATTGATCGTATCTTGCTTTGACAGCACACTTGATTTAATTTCTATTTAACATAAGCTTGACATGAACAAGCAATCCAGACTTGGAGAGTTTTTGTGCTTGGGTTGTCTCCATTACTTTAACAATGAAAACAATACATTGAAAAACAATATTTTAATATAAAATTTACTTTTGTAAATTCGAGTTGTTAAGTACAATGAAGATTCACTTACTCTTGTACTAGGACTTGTGCGAGTCACTTGCTAGGACTCAGGAGTCCTAGCCTGGACTCTCTAGGACTCGGCTTGGGAGTCCTTGGTGAGTCAACTCCGTGAGCCCTAGGACTTGCGAGTCCCAAGAGTCTTTTCCAAGACTCGCAGAGTCCTCAAACAATGAGAATAAGCAAGCAATTAAGACCATAAAACAAAAAAATGAGCAAGAGAATGACTGTAAATTCTGGAAAATGCAACAATTAAGCTGAGAAGGAGATCACAATTAGAATTTTTAAATGTAAAATGTAAGTCGGTTAATGAATAACTTGTGGAAAAAATGAGCAACTAATGCATGATATAACAAGACAAAGAAAAGTTAGGGAGAAGCATGAGCAAAGAACTAATCAAAAGAGAGCATAAATAAAGATAGGTCTAAGAAAGTTAAAAACATACAAGAATTAGTATATATGTCTAACTGGTAAAGGCTGTAAAGTTTAAACTAAAAGGAGGACAATGAAATAAGAAGGCCTACCAACCAAAATATTGTGAAAGTAAAAAACCCAATGAAAGCGAATAGAGTAGAGATAGAGATGCCAAAACGATAAAAAGATAGGAAGGACATGGATGAGAAATGACTAAACGTGACTATATACAAGTAAGCTAATATAGTAGACAAGAAATATATATTTCTTTATATACCCTCATTCTGACTTTTATTAGCTTTTACATATATATATAGAGAGAGAAAGAATGTGAACCTAATAATAAGCAGAGAATGAGAGAGAAACATTCAAATAATCACATCAACAATGCAAAATTATGAGATCAGTTGAAAAAAGGAGAGTAAAATTACAGGAAGGAAAAAGTATAAATAAAATCAGAAGAACAAATAACATGAAACAGAAAAGTGGAGACAGATAGAACCTCAAATAAAGATAAATCAATGAAGTGCAGAGCGAAAAGGAATGAAGAGCAAGACAAATAAAAGGGAAGAGAGAGGGGCAATAACATATAAAACAATAAAAATACCAATGAATAAGGACATATATCTAAATAAGAATCCATACTCATTAGAGCAATGAATATGAGAATAGGAAGATAAATATAATAGGAATCAAAAGGGAAAAGCTATAGGAATCTAAAATAATTAGCAAAAGAATTTAAATACAAAAGTTATAATAATACATATGCAAATACATATAATGAGTAAAGGAATGCATAATAACATATATGCAAATATGTAGGAAAATACATTGAAAATTATTGAAGGCCAATGTTTGAATGACAATAAACATGCCTCACAATATAACTAAGTAGAAATAATAAAGAGAGAAACTATATTTATGGGTCAAAAATTATAATAATTGGCACAATATAAGAGCGAGAATAAACCTAGCAACAAGAAAATTAGATAGAAATAGAAGAACATGAACAAAGGAGATAGGATTAGGGTGACTAAATGACAATGGGGAAACCAAAATAAGAAAGGATGAAGGCTAATTGGGATTGAGAAAAGGTCACCAAGCAACATGCCATCCACAAACATACAACAAGGGAAGAAAGCAAAGGCAAAAGGAGGGAACCAAATGGACCAAAAACACTAGCCATGGGGGGAGAGGGTAGACAAAAAAGAACAACTTTGGCGGGGCGAGGGGGTGGGGGGGAGTGGTGGTGCGCATTGACTAGAAGCTCAAACTTGAGAGGCAAGGAGGCTCAATTAAAGGCTAAAAGGAAGGAGAGTAAAGGATAAAAGAAAAAAGGAGGGTTAACAAAGAAAGATGAGGAGGGAAGGTGGGAAACAAGAGATGAGAACAAGACGAGGGGAGGGGGGAGAGAATGGTTTTTGAGGTAGGTTAGTAGGGGTTGCCAAGTGTAACTTAGATTCCAACCATCATCACAGTTGAGGTTGGAGGGGTGATTGCTGATTTTTATGGCTTCTTTGAGTTTTCTCTTGAAGTCTTCTTTGACCAAGATTTGAGCGTCTTCTAAGGGGATGTGGTGTTTTGTCTTGGAGTAGTGCTCTTCAAGGGCAGATTTCAAGACACAATCATGTCTTATGTTAGCATACTTCTCTTTGATTCTAGTGCTAATAGATCGAATTATCTCCCCAATGTAGGGGGTTCGACACAAACTAATCACTTTGTAGACACCTAAGTTGAGAAGGAGGTCTCTAGGGTCTTTAGGTAGGGGATGCATTTTCTTAGAGTCCAAATGGGCTTGAAGGTGCAATGAAGGCCTTTTTTGAGAAGAATCTTGGAAATTTTGTTGGAGAAGCCTTCAACGAAGGGGAGGGAAGTGACCGAAAGGTTAGAAAGGAAAACATCCTTGGGTTTGGGGTCACAACGAGATTTGGCTTGCTTGAATGCTCTTAAGATGTGTTTCCTTTTGCACCCATTTAACTTAAAGACTTGTATAAGGTGGGTGATCTCTTGGCTATGTTATCCTTGTCATACATTCGAAATGCCCTAGAATTTAGTGTTTTGAGAATACTAGCCTTTTATGTGGGTTGGTGATGGGACAAGGAGTGAAGCTAAAGATCAATGTGGGTTGCCTTGCGGAAGACAACGGCTAAGGAACCATCAAGTTTTTTTGTGAGAAGAATGTCTAAGAAAGGGAACTGGTTATTGGTTTCATTGAGTTTTTTACTTTCCCATTATTTTGGTTGGTAGACATTCTTCTTTCATCCTCCTCCATTTGGTTTACAGCCTTTACCACACACAAACACACACACGCATGCACGCACGCACACACGCACACACACACACATACGCACACACATGTACACACAGACACCCACCCACTTGTTGTGACCTTTTCACACATCACCACATTCAAAATGGGGACCCCCTAATTTTTGCTCCATTCGAGTCTTGTGGCTTGATTTCGGTTGGTTTTCCTACTGTCTCTCTCTTGTTTTGTCTACCTTTTCTGATGATGTACCTTCTTTTGACCTGGTATGGAATTTTGGTTAAGTCTGGAAAGCGTCTTGATGATTTAGGGTTTTCACCCTTTAGGCTATTTCAAGGTTAAATTGAGTTGGCTAATTGAAATTTGA
>VDFB02108502.1:0-33553 GCA_007258455.2 Sequoia sempervirens
CAGGGTCAAAGTATTTCCTGGTTGGTCCTCTTTTCATGTTATAGTGCAACAATCTGTCAAGAATTGAATTATATCCCTCTTTAGCCAACACAGTGAAATCACCAAAGCATAAAATACTAGGCATAAATGCCTGCTTCCCAAAAGAGCTAAAATGCATCACACTACTGTAATCCATTTGTCTGACAATTTCCAAGTATGCAACCCTGTTTGGAACTGTCCTTGGCAGAATGAAAGGAGCATCTTCAAATACATACACTCTGATTATAGTAGCTCCCTCTAAACAATACCAGTCTCCCCAGTTATGGTCAATTGGCCCATTGAAATCTTTAGGCCGAAGGAAACTTTTGATCTCATCAGTCAATGAATGATTACAAGGATAATGATACAATTTATACAATGTCTTTACAAAATACTCCTCAAAATGAATAAAACTAGAACCAGCAAACCTGCTGTCCCAAATGGCAGTCCACAACTGAACAGGAAATGCTTCACCCTCCTTACCAGTCTGAGAAATTCTCATTTCCGGAGGCCACACCCCTAGCTCTTGTCCGAAATATAGCACTAAATGCATCAACAATGAATAGTTTATGAGGTGAACAATGGAAGCTCCACCCTTTATAGCCATCAATCCTGAGTCAAGCTCCTTAGAAATATATGAAGCATAATCAAATAACCTGGCATTGTGATATTGAATGTCTGCTGCAATGACCATTGGCACCATTGACATAAATTCTGGGGCATCCATCCCCAACACCTGACACATTGAAAAATACGTATATTTCATGTAGGGTTCAAACAAATCTACGTGATAGGGAGGCCCCTCACTATCTTCCAGAGGTTCAGGCTTGTTACCCTATTTAACCCTATGAATTGGTAACCTCCAACCCTTGTAACTTGTATCCATTCTGAAAAATTCCTTCTGCAACTCTTCACAATTGATTTCCTCATCACAAAATCCTTCCAATTTGAAAACCTCACCAATTCCTTCTTTTGACACACGTATCTATGGTTTTCCAGAAGGATCACATATTACTTTACGCTTTGGATCATAATGATCAGCAAGCAATTTTACCAATTCAACATTAATAAATATATTAGGGCACACCAATTTCCTACATTCAACATCCATGGATTACAAACTGGCTCAAAACGATTCCTCCTACGATAGTGGAAATTGAAAAGCTCATACCCTCTCACAGCAGTCCAGACATCACCTATGAACTTGCATTTATCATCCAGCTTGTCAACTTCTACCCTAAGTTGTGTGGACCTTCTAGCCTTAGGCCCCGAACCAGGTAGTTGATCAATAAGGTCTTGGTTTAACTTCCTTTTAGTGCCTTCATGCTCTGTATCAATCTTTTGTTTCTTTCCCTTCGACTGACTGCTCTCACCAAGTTTCCTACCCTTACGCTTTCCAGGACAAGAAGACTCCATTTTTTCAAGCTTACAGAATCAAAATATGAAAAACAGAGAAGCAACTACTTACAGTATTCTACTTGAGCTCCTCAGACTGAAAAATTATCTTGGTTCTCTCGTTCAGCTTGCCAATTCACCAGCAATCAATTCAGAAATGAGGAATTGATTAAAACACTATTGTCATTACTGTTTTATCCCATCGCGCCATTAATGAAGCACAAATGAAGCCACCTTTGAAACTGGCATTGTCACATCAAATGTCCTTTCGATGAGAAAAATTCAAATCTGGGGAGAAATCCCTTTTCAACGTTTATTTCATCATTCGCCAAGACACTCTGCAGTCTTACCGACACCTGGAATCAACTTGACGACAAATGCTCCTACTTTTCATGTCGCTGTGACAATTCAAAGTCGGGGAAGCATCTCATAGATATCATGGAACAATACCGATATGTTTTCTTCAAAGCATTTTCCAATCGCTGAGACATTAATGTTATTCACACCGACTAAAATCCTCTATCTTTATGTTCTTCGCTATAACCCGCAGATGTCGGGGAAACCTCTCGCAGACTTCATCCTGTTTCACCGAAAGTCTTTATCTACATTGGGTCGCCAAGACAAATTTGTATTCTTGCCGATACAATCTTCATTTCACCCGCTTCGCTGTGACTTTCAAAGTTGGGGAGATGTTATGCAGATATCTTTGCATCTTACCGATATGTACTTTTCAATGTATTTTCATTCGCTAAAACAAAATCACCCTTTCACTGATGAATTCTCATTTCGGCATGTCCACCAAGTTTTCTCACCGAAGAAATAAACCCAACCATTGAAACAATACTTTCGGCAAAACAATGAACCTTCGGAAAAACTTACACCGACACCAAATGTCCTACCGAAATCACTCCTCCAGATTACTCCTATTCGGAAAAACTCACCCCGAACCATCTATCGGTATAATATTCATACTTCGGTGAAACTTATGCCGACAAGTTCTTCTCCGGACGATGCATATCTCCTCCGGCATAAGATTTGAATCGGCAAGACTCCATAGCTTCTCACCGATAGGTTTGAAATACCTTTGAACTTAGTTCAGCCAAACAATGGCCCCTTCGCCTAGACCTTCCCCGATGCACATAAGTCTTATCGAGACATCTGTTTGCAAGTCAATCGGTAAAACAAAATGATTTTGCTATGAGTTCATACCGATACCAATTAGTCTAGGCAAAACAACCCCTTTATGCATTAATCGGTATGACATATTGTCTTTGCCCTGACATTAGACCGATGCCCCAACATATGCCGATATACTTTTTTCAGGATGCCTGTCGGCAAGAAAAAATTAGTTCGCCAAAACATTTTCCCAAACATCTTTATCTTGAGCGATAAATTTCCACATGCACCGGTTGGCGAAACACACTGTATTCGCTATGACTTTACTCCGACAATGACCCCCTTTTCCGAAATGATTCCTTTTGTCACCGAAACAAGCAAATTGTCCCACCCATAGTTTGCAACAAACATATATTAGTGAAAAATCAGGTCGGAGAGACTTTTACAATGTCTTGCCGATTCGGGTCTTTTAATGAAAAATGAAAGACTTGATGGATTCAATGGCTTTTATGACAGAAAACAAGCAAGATAATACAAAGAGGGACTTTGATGCTTATGATGAGAACTCAATACTAGAACTTTTGGATGCAATAGAATCTAAAAATTTCAAAATTTTACAGTTCTACTTGGTCATTATTTGCTTATCTCATTTCACGATTTGCTCAACAAATCTTACATTGTTCGCAGCTATTATTTGTAATCTAGATATTTACTTGACATATATTTGAATAATCTCAAATTCCTTCAGAGGCTTTTCAAGTATCAATGTATCCTATATAGGGTTTAGAATGATTTATTTTAATTAAAAAAATAAATAAATGATGTATCTCCCTGTAATTAGATAATGTGGAGATCTAAATTTTCCCCATCACACTATCCTCTTTGGCACTGTATTCATTACTCTAGCTACTAGGGTTTTACATGTGACATCTTTAATATCTTCATGACCGTGGCTTTTAAATAGATCTTAGTCTTTTATTTAATCATTTTCATAGTAACCCTTGAGTTCCCATAATCCACCTTCAATCTCTTCTAAGAACGTTGTCTTAAGCTAGACTACATAGAATGCATATAAAGCAAGTCCTTCATACCTACCATTGTTCCAAATCACCACTCATTGCCTTGCTTAAAATGTTGCCTCCATAAGCACAATAGCATGTTTTAAAATCATGGTTACCAGTGATTGACCATTAAAGGTCACCACTTTTATCAAGATACAATGAGATTTGTCTTCAAACTCAAAGGTATTATGCAAGATAATATTGTGAATTGTTTGTTGTGTGCGATTTGATTTTCTTGCACATTTACTGTTTTGCTAACTTCTTTTAAGACTGGGTATTGCACCCTCAGCTGCAATCTCAAACAACTCACTCACTATCACTTGAAGATTTCTTTCATGAGCATCCTTCTATAAAATCAAACTATGCCCTATAGACTGCCTACTTACTACAGGGGACTCATTGTTTCATGGTATTGTAGTTCTTAAGATCCTTCAACCTTATTGACACTACTTCACAGTCCACAAGGTATTATTCATTATTCTCCTATCTTTGATGAGTCTCAAAACACTGCTCAAACATGCAATCCACTACCTCCATTATACAATGGATAAGAAGAACATTGAACCTATGATTACCACTAATACTTCATTTTGGAAAGTCATTCCCTGATTGCATTTTCCTTGTCTAACACTACCAAAAAGCATTTGAAAACCCTTAAAGGTCAGCAAGGGGTAGGAAACACTGTTAAAATATCCACTTTACTATGCAAGGTTTGAGCTTTATTATCTTGTCACTGCTTAGCCTATTTTTGACTGTCATATCTCAAGTGACTGTCATTCTTCTTACCGTAGATTGCATTTACAAATATCACTAAGCTACATAGTGTGCTTGTTAATGGCTACAATCTTTAGATTGCAAGATTTTGTTATTAACTATAATGTCTCAATGTTTATGGTATTGCAACCTCACTAATCCGCTATAGTTATTGTTTATGTTTCTACGAACGCCTAAGGTTTGTACCCTAATCATGTTCTTACCAATGCTTTTTGTTGGTATTAAAAAATAGCCTTAAATCTTGAGTTCAAAAATTAGCTGTCTTGATAGGGTTGTGGTATGATCTTGGGATGTATCCTAGAGTGTGTGGGAAGCTTGTGTTTGATCATTAAGGTATGTAAACCTGATCAATGAAATTTATCCTATATAGCATGGGTATTTCTTTAATACTTTCCATAATGGTTATTAGCAAATCGCATTATTATAGTTTGTGGTAACCCAAGATTGCATTCAAGTATGTAAAAAACTTGGTTTGTAGTTTAAGATGTACACTTTTAAGTAACATTCATAAGGTTTAGAAAATCTTGATCACTCTCTAGAATAGCCCATTAAACATGGGTTGTGCCAGATACTACATAATTGATATAACACAACCACTCTGCATATCAGCGAGTTGTAGGCTCTTTATTGCAGCAAGAGGTAATCACTCTTGGATCATGCTATAATTACATTTACAACACATTAAGCTTGAAGGACAACTTTGAATGCACCCAATGATGATTGACACCTACATTATACAACCTGAATTAACTACACATTATATAGGTTCCTCCATTTCCTATCACAACATAGCCACATTAAACTTGGGGTCACACATGAATGCATCCTATATTTGTTATACTTCAAGAAATTTGTGCCACATGACCAATAAAGTTATGGATCACATAATTATAGTCACAATAATTTGTTCCTTAGTTGTGATCTTATGGTGATTCCACACAACAAAATCTGGACATGAAATTCTCAAAACCCTAAACCTCTAAAAATGAAATCTGATGAGATGTTGCTTTAAAATATGATTTTCAAACCTGGAACTACAAATTTGACTTCACAATTGAATTCTGCAAAAAGACAATGACTACCCTCAACTTGGTGATATCTTCTTGAATTTTTTTTATTTTTCCCAAGAAAATTGTCATAGTTTCTCCACAAACTGTCTCAAGTAGAGAAAATTCACAAGTATAACAAAACACTGTCGTAATAAATCAGCGACCTCACTTTTCTTTATGTCAGCCACAATTTTATTTTTTTCTTATTTTTCATGTTTGTCAAAATTTCGATGAAACTACTAGTCGAAATTTTGACAAAACCTAGGTTCGTTGAAATTTCGATGAATGTCGGAGATAAAATTTCAAAAATTTGAAACTCACACATCAAATTTTACAAGCACCCGACAATACATCAAATTATACATATTTCATCAAAAATTTTCATTAGATTTTGTAGTCAAATGACTTAGTGAATGCTTGGGTGAAATCCCATCCCAAGATTATTCCGTATGTGTTAGGAATATCCACAACATGGATGTCAATAACCTGCGACACTCTTGGATCTCCAGCAATCTGAATATGGATACAGTTGATCTCTCCAACAATGTTCACGTCAGTTTTGTCCAATTGAGTTACTTTTCTCCTCGAAGGTGTGGGGACAATCCCAAGAGCCTTGCATATAGCCAAAGGCATGACATTGGCTGATGTGCCTGATTCAATCAAGCAATTGTGCAAATTCTTTCCAAATATTTTAATTGTTGTGAGAAAGGGTGGCATTTCTAGTTTCCCTTGGAATAGCCCCATAGGCATGTCAGCCTGGCCCACCTGATTCTTGTATTTCTCATTGGTCTTTTCTTTGGTTTTCATTGGACTCTGTTCTTTAGCCGACTACTTCCCAACTAGCTGATTGGAAGGGGCATCCTTCTTTTTGCCTATAATTTCTTGGATTACGAGCTCATGTGGGGGCTCTTCAAAAGAAACCTTTTTGGCTGGTGTTTCTTGTGTTGTTTTTGAGGAGGGGGTTCTATTAATCACCCTAAAGAAGGAATTCCTTATTGTAGGAACTTTAAGAAGCTCAAAGGTAGACAAGCTGATTTTGACTTTCTTGAACTCTTCAGCAGTGTATTCCCCCATTTGCTCGATTTCAGCCTCAAAGGATCTACCTATGGACAAGCTAGATGGTTGGATTTTCATTTGAGTTGGTTGTTTGTTATTATTCAAATATTTTTTAAGCACATAAGGATAGCCCAGGTTGTTGTGGCATTAGGGTTAGGTGGAATACTAAAGTTATTAGGCAGAATGGAAGTAGTAAAAGGTCCTCCTACTTTCCTATTTCTTAAGTTATATGGAGAGGCTCTCCGATGGAACATTTGAACTTCATTTTCATGAGACTCTTCCTCATCTAGTGGACCATTATCTACTAAAGTAAAGAGCTAAGAAAAAGATTCTTCGTTACTTACCTCTTTAACTTCTTCACTCCTCGGGGAAGCAACCTCACTTTTAGGTTCATTTCTCTCGCTCCACGAGAATGGTGCTTGGTTGACCACAAGCACAGAAGAGTCGTATGGTTTAGACAGAACTATGTCTCTATAGATCGCTCTATCCATGATGTTCTAGACTTACACTTGAAAGATCTATGTGGTTGTGAGGAACTCAGGGCAATCCAACTCAGAGTTTCTATTTGTTTTATGGATTCGACACAATCTTGATAAGGGAGCCTCAACAAGGTACACTCCACTAGTGGTCTTCTTGGTATTGGCAGGCTGATCAAGAGGTGTGGGAAAACCTCTGTTTTTGGTTCTTGTATTTCGTGTTTGGTTTTGTCTTTGTGAAGGTATCCTCTCAAAATTTTGGTTAGAGTTCTATCCTTATTCGTAATTCTACCCTGATGAGGTACCTGCCTCGTGGTTGTCTCGGTTTTCTTGGTTGAGGTTGGCCTGAATGCTTTGTTGAGAAGCTTGTAACTGATTATTCTAGTTTTAGAGATGTGTTATTTCCGTGGACATTTTCCTGATCATCTTTGTCAATTATTCTAAGCTATCCTTCTTGGCACAACTCAGCTGTGATGTTTGATTCTGGAGAAAGATAAGCTATGTTTTCGGCTAGTTCTACTGAGTTGGCAGGAATTCTGGCCCTTGTAGATATAGTGGCACTTGCGATTGCTGTGAGTAAACTTGCTACTGCTGGGGCTACAAGTAATGGGGCACAAGAGCGGCATAGTTGATAGGTTGTCCTAGATGAGGAACCATAGGCAGTTGTGGCACTTGATTCGTGAGGGGTGTCTAATGTTGTAGTGCTTGAGTAAGTCCTTGAATTCACATGGGATGAGATACTTTCCCCAAGGAAGGCAGTGGGCTCAAGATGCTTTTCCCTAGATTAGTGCTAGCTATGACTACCTTAGCATATGCATCCATCAATTTGGTTGGTGGCGGGTTCATTCTTTTCACCAGTGTTGCAGTAAGGTTATCCAATGTTGGGTAGTAAACAAGCAAGAAAGTGGCATCATTGAGGGCATAGGGAGCCTGCAAGCTCGTGTATCCTTGATGAAACCGATCATTGAAGGAGCCGATTGGTTCGTTAACCTCCTGTTAATCAACATGAATTTTTCATTTAATTCTGAGGGGCTGATTGGAACTTTATACTTACTTAGGAACACATTCTTCAAAAAATCCCAAGTAGTAATTGATCCTGTTGGAAAATTGATGTACCAATAAAAGGCTTCTTCTCCCAAGGAATAAGGAAAAAATTTGCATGCCACATCCTCATGATTGATCTGCATGTCTTTTAGCATTGTTTGGAATATGTTGATGTGTTCCTTAGCTATTCTTTATGGATCCCGAGGATTAAATTTCATCCAAAAGCTCTTTGGGTTCTTGGGCATGTCATGGTAAGTGTTGAACAACAATAGAGAGGGGTTATTCCCAAGCCAATCCATGAGGGGAGGTGGAGGTGGCACTTGCTATTGAATAGTAACTTGGGGCTGCACAGGGGCAGCGACAGTTGGGACTTTTCCTTGGACTTGGAAGGTAGGGATAGGGGCAACACCCCAATTGTGGAAAGCAAGTGGTTGAAATGTTTGAGACGGTTGAGTAGAAGAGGTGGAGATGGAAGAGGAGGGATAAGTCTATGGAAGATGGAAGGAGGAAGGAGGTGAAGATGAAGATGGAGTGGATGGAATGGAGGAGGAAGAAGAGTTTGTGTCTCCTCTCTTAGTCTTTCTAGCCCTTGCAGGGGGGCACAGTTCTTGAAATTCCCCTTTGTTGGGTGTGGACCTTAGAACTCTGTCAGATCTCTCAAGGGAAGATAACCCAATTTGATCCAGCTTAACTCAAAGGCCCTCCTTCTAGTGCCAGATATGTTGATGGGTGTTTTATGCACTTCTCAACAAAGGTAATGCATAAGTGCATCACATCTCTTGAAAGGAAATATCCAACAACAAGTTGCTGAAAATCACCCTAAGGTCTCTTGGGTGTCACGTCATGACAAGCTCGGAATATTTCAGTGGGTTGATGTGATTTTGTTGGTAATCATAGGGAAGACTTATAGAGTTAAGTTGGAGTGGAATTGGATCTTAGAATGGAGTTCTTGAGATGGGAAAGTTATTGCACAATTGTTGTAGGTTCAAACAATAGTTTAGAACTCCTATTTTAGCTTCATATTTGACTTTACAATGTGCAGTGAACCTTAATCAAATTCACTATTAAAAAACGAAAAAGGGGCAGGGAAGAGGGGGAGTTATTGGATCTGAAACTAGCAATGAATAGTGATAATGGAGGAACCTATTGCAGACAACCTTCCTAAACCCGAATTTCACTTAACTAGATTACTTCAGAGTCTCATGAAACTAGTGCAAGCTTCTAAGGATTGTAGATATTCAACCATTCATTCACCATAAGCATGGATAAAAGATATAAATTTAGTTCAGCTTTTGATTTATGTTTAGAATAACTAACTTTACACAGCCAATTACCATCAATAAACAATAAAAATTATGGATAAGGTTACCAACACACAACATAATTCTTCAATATCAATGCACAACATTAACTAATCTACTAATAACTTGCAAAACTCATAAATAGCAAAGTAAATCTATTCAAATTAATTATGGGAGAAGAACCATGTAACATGCAATTGGAACTCAAGAATCCACCAAAATCCAATGAACTTCTATTAAAATTCTAGTAGCATGTCTTTACAATAACTCAACCCACTCTTGAAAATGAGAGGAGACCCCCTATTTATAGTGTCCAAAAAGTAAAATGAATGGCCAAGATTTAATCTTATTATGTGGCCAAGATTCACTATAAATTAGGGTTTCACCTACCCCCAAATATATTACAATTAAAAATTACATTTTTTCTTTTAGCTAATTTTGTCCTCTTTTGGCAGCACTATAGCTTTTTGTCTTTTTGCTGAATTCCCTTTTCTATAGCTACTTTGTGAGGAACTCATCATCTATAATGGGATTTCCCTCACTGTTCTTCACTGTGGCGTATTCCACAAACTTTTGTGCATTCTCCTTCAGTATGTCCTAGTCCTTATCATACTTTTGTGCATTCTTTATCACCTATTCAGATAGGGCGAAGGCTCGTGCAACAAAACCCATAAAATATGGCATGAGTGTGTCCATGGTTCCATTCTCCATCTTCTTATGGAAGTATGAATTTATTCTCTCTGGGTCTATCTCAATGGTGGGCACATCAAAATTTGTCATCAGCCTTAGATATTCTTTGTAGGCCACCTTGATTTCTTTGACCCAGTCAATATCTAGCTCCACTTCATGGAGCACTAGTTCCAATACTTCTTTTCTATGGTCTAGGCTCAGCTTCCATGTTTCCATGAGCCAATAGTCACCTTTTTCCAAAGCAAGCTCCTTCTCCCAGGACTTATCAAGTATCTTGATAATAGCCTCAAGCTTGGGATACGTAATCTTGTATAACTCAAGGATGTTGATGCAAAATTTCCTTATTCCCTTGAGTACCTCTTGCAATTCTAGGAACTTGTTCACCGTCCTAACAGCACGGCCTATGCCCATGTTTCCATTGTAGAGGACTTGTCAGAACCAATCCTCTGTGGCCTTTGTCTATTTCTTTCTTTTCTCCAATTTGTCAATATGTTATTTGGACAACAATTACGATGGTCTCGAGGATGTGGTGGGAAGCTCTTCAACTGATGACCACTATTGAATGTATGTTGTTAAATCAGCCACTTGTGCTTTTAACTCCTCTTTCGAGGTCTTATCCTTTTGCATATGATGCACAATAGTGGCAACGGACCCTTGGAGATGGTTGATCTTTTATTCCCTTGTCATTGTTCCTAAATCAAGGGTGGATATATTGTAGCTTACCCTTTCTTCTACCATCACTGAGGTGGCTATTTGCACTATCCTAGATCTAGACGCATCCATTGTCAGATGGGATCTAACCTTTTGCTTCTTCTCCTTCTTTGTGTTTATTTGGGCTCGAGCCAAGATGGCCTCCATCCTTTCCCTCGGATCATTTGGGGTTGGGGTTTTCTTCTCTAGTTGTTTCTCGATCCATTCAGGCATTTCAGATTCCAGTTTTGGTGACTCATGATCACATTCTTCTTCACGAGTGTGATGGATTTCTATTACTTTGTCACCCAGAGCTTCCTATTCTATCTTTTCTTCTTCATCATCTTCATCAAAGTCCCAGATGAAGATAGTTTCTTTTTGTGGGGATTCAGAGGCTATGTATTCTTTGAGGCTGTCCTCCCCTTCAATGGTTTCCTCCTCTTCTTCTTGATCATTCCCACGTTCTTCAAGATATTCCACTTCTGGGCTCTTATGGGCTTCAACCTCTTCTCCAGGCTTGTCTTCTTCTTGCTCTTCCATTTCCTTTTCTTCTTCTTCATGTCGGTGAGGCATTTCTTTATCATGCTTGGGGATTTTATCTTGTTCCCCAATTGGAGGCTCAGTATCTTCCTCCATTTTCTCATCTGATTCCTTTTCTTCCTTAAGAGGTTGCTTCTCTTCCTCTTCTCCGACATCCTTGAGCTATTTGGAAATCTCTTCCTCTAGCTCTTGGTCAGAGGTTTCCATGATATACTTGGTGTCAACATATTCTTAATCATCCCTAGAGGATCCTATTTTTCTGTCTTCATGCACCACTTCATCAATTGGTAAGTGTTGGTACTCAGGATGTTCATGGTAATCATCTACTTCCTCTTCCATATCATTAGCAACTTCTCTTGCTTGCCTCTCCAATTCTTCTAATATCTGCATTGTTTCTTTCATTTCTTGTGATTTAGTTGGAGGAGGAGGGACAGAGAGGTTAGCAACAATCTTGCTGAGGAAGCTTTTATGGATAGGTTCATCATCACCCCAGAAAAATCTATAGGTATATTTTGCATGTGGAGGGAGAAGGCCTTTGGGAGCAAGAGAGCAGGCATTGGCATTGTTGTTGTAGCAACTGGAAGAGATGTTGACAAAGACATGGAGGAGGAGGAGAGCAGAGAGGTAGTGGCAGAAGAAGAGCCTATTACCATGACTTGTGCAATGGGTGGGGTGGAAGCAAGGTGGACTGAGATATCCACTACTGGTGGGGAAGTGGCAACCATCACCTGAGAAATAGGAAAACTGACAATAGTAGTGGCAATACCAATGGCATCAATAGCTGCGAGAGTGGAGGCAGTAGGTGGAGACCTTGGCTGCTTGGCCTCTGGTTCTTCTCCTTCACAGAGAGGGTCCTCCTAGATGGTGGGCATGCCTAACATATTTGGCTTCTTGGAGGGTTCACCCTCTGAGGCTTTTCTTGAGTACACCCTAGGTTTAGGCTGTCTTTCAGCCATCTATTTTATTTTCCTTAACCTGGTGACTAGAGGAGATTTAGAAGTTTCTCCCAATGGGGCAGTAGCTATCCCACTGTTAGTTTCACTTCCCAGTTCATCTTGAAGCTCTCCATATGTTAGGGTTACTTGTTGCTTCTTCAATTGGGAAATCTTCCCATCAATCCATTCCTTAGTACTTTCCCCAATTGGTTTCATTAGAATATTGAGGTCATTGTCCTCTTCTTCATTCCATTCAATTAACGACAGTAGGAGATTAGCAACTGCACCATATCAAGGATCAATTACTGTATTTTCATTCTCCATTACTTATTTTGGTATAGGGAACAAGTTGAACTTCTTGACAAAGTATGTCGTCATGCGCATATAGTTCCTCATTCACACTTCTTTATCATCCCTGCAGTTAGCCCAAAATTATTCAACATTATGTACGTTAGTGTGTTCAATTCCCACCATCTTCTTGAGCTTTCTGTATGGATCTATCTACGGCTAGGCAGTGTGAAGCTCTAGGTGGTACTCAAAAAGTCCCTTATCAGAGTATTCTACACACTGAGATGTGTAGAGTTCATACATTCCTTTGTCAAAGGAGAGGGGATAAGGAATCACCACTCTATGCTTTTCACTTAAGAGGGTGTGTGCACACTGTAGCTGCCGAGAGAGCTCAAGTAATATTATCCGGTCATTTGGGTACCGAGAAATTTGTATGGTTTCTTTGAGAAACCCTTGGCTTGGATGTATGT
Source organism: Sequoia sempervirens (assembly GCA_007258455.2). Lineage (NCBI taxonomy): Eukaryota > Viridiplantae > Streptophyta > Pinopsida > Cupressales > Cupressaceae > Sequoia > Sequoia sempervirens. Next base: position 12,904 of record VDFB02108502.1, read on the forward strand.
GAACTTTGTAAATTGGATAAACAAGAAGCCAAATTGGCAGATCTAAGAATTTTCATTGTGTGAGACTTTCCTCTCAAAATCACCTCCTAGCAATCTGATAATATGGCCTATGAAGGTGTCATTGAATCTACAGTAATCCTTCTTAAGATTTTTGTATTGGATCTGGGGATACTAATCATACACATTGAGTTCCCATCTTGGAGTCTCACTTGGAGCTACAAAAAAGCCTTTGTATTGCATCTAGTTAGCTATAAGGTAGACCAAGTAGGATTTCATGTAGAATTGTTGAGTCTTTCTTATAGCCACAAATTGCTCATGCAAGCAATTACTGATCATTCCCACCCAATAGAATTTGGCTTCGCCCTAGAGGATTTCTTCTATGAAGTCTAGCATCCACTCTTGAAAGTAGGTTGTTGTTGGAAGACCCATAACTCTACTCAATAGGGTTACCAAATCATGGTAATCCTCATATAAGTCACTACAGAAGATTTTTTGAGGTACTTTAGCTGCACTACCCCTCTGTTCTTTTAACTAATACTGATTGATGAGCTTTTTGCATTTGAGGGGTTCTTCATCCCACATCTTCTTTCCATATTCTTTGGAGGTTTCCTCCATCTCATTGAAGGTAGGGATATGGAAGGTCTTCCCTATTGACTTGGCAAATAGGTCATCTAATATATTTCCATCTCTATCTACTATTATTTTTGTGTCTTCTTGATATGCCTCCCTATAGGCCATCATAAGCTCAAGAGCTCCGAGAGCGAGTGGGAAACCGACAACCTTTTCCAACCCACTACTTCTAATATTTCTAGCATTCTCTGTTGTAGGGTTGAAATGGCACTGGAAAGGAGGCAATCCTTAGGTTAAGGAGATAGCAACACTTTATCATTAAGGCTTGAATTTCCTTGAAGGATGTGGGCCAAAAGCTGTAGGTAGATGGTCAGTGATGGACATTCAAAATGGAGAAAGCTAGGAAAAAGTTTGGGCAGGGAGCCCTGCATGATCAGGTCCACATGGAGCTTGGGATTTCTCAATTGTTATTGAGTAGTTGTAAGGAGATGTTAGGGTCAAGACCCATGTAGCGGGATGACATAGGTTGATGGATGCCTAGAACGATGGGGGTGAGATGGAAACCCATGACCAACTACCCGCAAAAGATGGTCCACCTAAGGTTCGTCACTTGTTCATTTCATTTTTGTTCAAACAGAAGCGAAGGGCTCAGAATCCACAGGGCAGAAGGTTGGCATGCTAAGGTTGTTCGAAATGGATAGCCTACCACGGTGATCCATGGATGAAATTCTGCTGAGCACGGCTCGCAGAACCACTACTTCGTTATTTTCAATGCGGGAGTATTGGACGACATTGATAAGATCGAGACCTGCCTACTGGAAGGATGTTAGGGTCTCGCCACTTTAAGAGGCCATTTTTGCATCAATTGTTTCTTTTGATTTAGATGATGGGCAAGATGGCAGAGTCTAATAGATGGGAAGATGGGTCACAAAAGTTTTTTGAAATGTCAAAGTCAAGATAGAAACCTGCAAGTGAAAGTCTACAAGGGGAAACCCACAATGAACTGAGGCTTGGTCATTTCGGCAAGGTTAAGTTTGAAACGCACATCAGAAAGGTGGGGTCAAAAGGTCATTGAAAATGGAAGAACCAGGATGGAATCCTGTAGATGGAAGTCCACAGCAAGAAACCCACAATGGTCCTACTTAAGCATTTAAAGTGGTCAAGTTTGACGAGAAATAATAGGGGCGGGACCTGACCGTCAAGAGGTCGTGATTGGATAGCCATTTGAAAACCATGAAGTTTAAAAGGAATTATGAAGGTGGAAAGTCACACCTCAGGACCCAAGAGGTTTGATGGCTCTCTATTTGAGTTCGTGAATTTTAAATAAGTTTGAGGCAGCCGATTAGGAGCTTCCTCCCATGAGGGCGGACCTGGTGGGGGCATTTGTCATTTTGACTTTAAGGTATTTCCAAGGCAAGGTAATGATGTTTCCTAGGTTATAGGCCTGTAGAGCATGGATGCCCTGGTTGAAGAATGGTTGTAGGGACCTCAAGTCCCCCATGTGGCCCATTGGCGATTTCCTAGGTTTATCACAATTCCAACTTATCGGTTCTATTCATTGAGGTGTGTGTTAGCTGATTTCTGAGTGCTCTTTTTGAAATTTAGCCATTTTATATAGAAATCAATGAAAACTTGAAATAGGGCATGCGGCAGAAAACTAACCTTTAAGACCTGATGAATGTGAATGAACAAACACCTAGAAAAGGTCCTGAATCGACAAATGCACTTAGCGGGCATGCCAACGGCATTGGCGGTTGGTCTCTGACTTGCCTCTAAACAATTGACAGATGAAAATGATAGTTCAAATCAAGCTATTTATAGAAAATGGTGCATTTAATGTAGGCTATAAATGCTCATACAATGGTTTTGAATGTTGGTGGGCAATCAGTTTGGAAATGACCACGAGAAGGGCAGAATCCACTAGGCGGACAACAACCAGAAGTTAGTTGTTGAAGCGTTCGGCAATGAAAATGAAAATCGGTGAAGTGGGCCCCACAATGCAGAAGGTCAATGTGTGAAGGCTATTCAGAGTAGCCAAGGATCCAAAGAAACCTGCATGGGGTGACCTGCAGGGACAGACCCGCATTGCTCCAAGGATGTCAATTCCATGGAATCAAGGCAAATAGCCAAAGGAGTTCTGCATAGGCCTAAAGCCTTGAAAATTTGAGGGTGGAGAAGCATGGTCACTTCAAGATGATTTCTCTAAAGCTCACTGACTATTTAAGACACAAAAATAGGGGACACAATAAATGAGGCAATGACAAAAGTGACCTAAGCGAAAAGAAAGAGGGTCCCTATTTCAAACGGGGTGTGTGTGCTACAGGCACAACAACACTCTCCTTTATTTTCTAGATTATACAACCTACACAACATTCTTGCACTCTCTTTTCCTTACAATATTCTCTCTCCCTATCTCCTTTCCTTAAATTGTTTTATTTTTCACCTTACTCTCTCTCCCCCTTTGAACTCAATGGAAAAGAACAAAGAGTTTGATCACTCCCCCTTAGGAGTGCACCCACATCTCATACTGCAACAATGATACTTCCTACTCCCACTGAGGAGTAGACCCTAGTCATTAGTCCAAAAAAATGAAGAATCTATAGATCCACTAGACTGATGCACCTCCATGTGCACCTAGTTTGAAGGAGGGGAAATAACCCCCAACTTCTCCTAGAGATACTCAAAAGCATCCTTCAAAAGATCCTTAGTAAATATATCAGCAATTTGATCCTTTGTAGGCACATATTCTAGCTTGACTTCATTCTCCAATACCCTTTCTCTCAAGAAATGATATCTAATAGATATGTGCTTTGTCCTTGAATGCATTATCGGATTCTTTGAAATATTTAGTACACTTGTATTATCACAGAAGATAGGGATAGGCTCATTATATATCACTATTGTATCCTCCAATGTTTTCTTCATTCATAATACGTGTTTGCAGCAAGATGTTGCTGCAATGAACTCAACCTTTGTAGTGGATAAAGAGACTGAATCATGTTTCTTGCTTAGCCATGAAACTAATCTTCCTCCAAGAAAGAATGCACCACCACTTGTACTCTTTTGGTCATCCACACATCCATCCCAATCTGCATCAATGTAAGCACTCAAAGTGAAATTAGTATCCTTAGGATACCACAAACCATAATCCAAAGTGCCTTTTAGATATCTGAACATCCTCTTCATAGCTGTAACATGTGTTTCTTTAGGTTCTACTTGAAATCTAGTAGCCAAACATACTATATGCAAGATATCTAGTCTAATAGTAGTAAGATATAACAGTCCACCAATCATAGATTTGTACATGCTCTGATCAACTTTAGGAGAATCATCATCCTTACTTAGTTTCCATCCAGTCACCATAGGGGTATAGACCGGTGCAATTATTTAACATACTTTAATTGTGAAATGAATATTCCCTTATTAGTTTGATTCACTTGAAGTCCAAGAAAGAAGTTCAACTCACCAATCATAGACATCTCAAACTCCTTTTGCATGTCCTCTACAAATCTCTTGCACATACCCTTATTTTCTCTGAAGATAATATCATCAACATACACAACCACTATCAACATTATGTTTCCTTCAAATTTGAAATAGATATTACTATTTGTAGAGCCTTTGTTGAACCTTAGTTGTGTCAAATATTTGTCCAACCTTACATACCATGCTTTGGGAGCTTGTTTAAGTCCATTTAGTGCCTTTTTCAACTTACAGACCATGTTTGATTTATCTGATAACTGAAATCCCCATGTTTGTTCCATGTACACCTCTTCTTCCAATTCTCCATTTAGGAATGTAGACTTAACATCCATGTGATATACCTTGAAATCTTTGTGAGCAGAAAAATCCAAAAACATTTGAATAGCCTCCATTCTTGGCACTGGGGAAAATGTCTCCTCAAAGTCTATTCCTTCAACCTGTGAATAACCTTTGCATACAATTCTTGATTTGTTTCTTACTACTTCACCATTCTCATTCAGCTTATTCCTGAACACCCACTTTGAACAAATTATGTTCTTGTTTACAAGTCTATGAACCAATTCCCATGCCTAATTTTTCTATATCTCATGCAACTCCTCTTTCATTGCTATAACCCAATTCTCATCTTTGCATGCTTCACACACTGTTTTAGGTTCTATCTTGGAAAGTAAACATAGATTTACCTTAGCTACCACAACTTTTTTTCTTGTCTTTACACCTTCACTTTTATCTCCAATTATGTGTTCTTTGGAATGATTTTTCTGTACATATTTTGGGATCTTAGGAGTTGGTTCCAAAGCTTCTTCTTCAATTTATTCTTCTTCTTCCTTATTCTCTTCTTGTACTTGTCTGTAGATAGGTTCATTTGGTTCAACCTCACTTATTTTAACTAGTTTGTGCATATCTTCATCAACTTCTACATTTTCACTTTCAACTATCTTTCTCAATCTTTTATTGAAGCATCTATAATCTTTTCTATTAGTTGAATATCCAAGGAAAATACCTTCATCACATCTTGCATCAAAATTTCCATGGCTCTCATCATCTCTTTAATATAACATCTTCCAAACACCTTAAATTACTTAATAGTAGGAATCCTTCCAGTCCATAGTTCATAAGGAGTCTTTGTGTTGTTACCTTTGATCTGAACTCTGTTAAGAATATAAACAACACTGTGGATTGCTTCTCTCCAGTATACATTAGGTACATTTTCCTCTTTCATCATAGTCCTTACAACCTCTTGAACAGTCTGGTTCTTCCTCTCTACAACTCTATTCTGCTAAGGAGTTCTAGGAGTAGAAAAATGTCTCTTTATACCATGCTTTTCACAAAATGTATTAAACTCACTAGAAGTGAATTCTCCACCTTTGTTAGACCTTAAAAATTTAATTCTTAGGTTCACTTCATTCTCTACCCTGGCCTTGAACACTTTGAATCTATCTAAAGCTTGATATTTCTCCCTAAGAAAAGTAACCCATGTCATTCTAGAATAATCATCAATCAAAAGCATAAAATACCTATCACCATTAAGACTTCCTATTCTTGTGGTACCACAGAGGTCTGTACGAATCAATTCCACCATTCTAATAGTTGATTGTTATTTTAATTTAAAACTGCATCTTCTTTGTTTTCCCAATTGACAACTTCTGCAAATAGTATTGGTAGGCTTTGTGATTTGAGGAAGATCCCTGACAACTTCTCTTGAACTAATCTTGATCATAAATTTTCAAAGTTTACATGTCCCATCCTCTAGTGCCATAACCAACTTTCATTAACTTGAGACACAAAACACTAACCATCAACACCCTTAAGCTAATAAATGTTTCCATATGTTCTTCTTCCTGCAACTATCGTAGTTCTAGAACCTTTTCTAATCTCACAGGTATTATCTTGGAACACAAGTTTAAATCCTTTGCTACATATTTGTCCAACACTAAAAAGACTATTCCTTAAGGCCTTAACATAATAGGCATCATCAGTGCTATGTTTTCCATCAAAACTAATTGCTCCTTTTCCATCAATTTTTACACCAAAACATCTCTAAACATGACTGATCCTCCATCATAATTTTCAAGTTTAGTAAACTTACTTTTTCCTCCAGACATATGATTTGAACAACCACTATCAATTACCCAATAATCTTTGTCTTGTCTAGCATGAAAGGTAGTAACCAAAGTACCTTCCATCTCATCCTTCTTATTTTTCGGAAAACATTCCCTTGCACATACTCCATGGTTAGTAGACATAGATTTATTCTCCAAGGCTAGAAACAAGCATTCATCTTTATCATCCTCAAAATCAGATTCATCATCAGAAATTCTAGCATACATAATACAATTTTTTGAACTTTTTTTCCTTTTGTCTTTTTTATCTTTTTATTTTTGTGTATGGCTTTATTTGGAAATCTTGAAGCATAGTGACCAATATTTCCACAACTGAAACATTTAAAAGGTAACATACCTTTGTACTTTTTAGTACCCTTCTTCAATTTCCTTCTAAAGTTTGCTTCCAACTCCTTTGAACCTTCACTATCTAGATCATCTTTTTCCTTAGTGGCTTTGAAGGCTATTTCTATCTTCTCCTTTTCCTTTCCAAATTTCCTCATTTCAAATGCAGTCAAGGTGCCAAATAGTTGTTCTTTAGTGAATTTCTTTGGATCATACACTTCCTCAATAGATGAGACCTTGTCACTATAACTCTCTGGTGGGTTCATCAAAATATTCTCCATTACATCTTCATCTATCAGATTACCACCTTGATTTTACACTTCATTTTCTGCAATATCAACCCTCTGAAAGTAGCTTGCAATGTCTTTACCTTCTTCCATTTTCAAGTTCTCATACCGGTGCTTCGCTGTTAGCTTCTTTGATAATTTGACTCTATCATTTCCTTCATAGATATGTTTCAAATTTTCCCACACTTCATAAGCAGTGCTTAATGAAATAATTTTTTTCTGCTTAGTCTTAGATAAAGCACTATAGATTGCATACCTTGCTTTTTCATTTTCCTCATAGGCAGAAATCTCATCTGCAAAAGAAGGACCACTTGTTGATTCAACATATTTTGTCTCAATAGATTTCCAAGTATTGAAGCTAAGAGAGATCAGGTAACCTCTCATTTTCACTTTCCAGTCACTGTAGTCAGATCCATCAAACACAAGGATTGACAATTTGCATGCCATCGGATCTACCTCAAGCAGTTAAGCTCTTCTCCAAGGAACCAAAGCTATGATACCAATTGTTGAAATGCACAAGACAACTGAGAGGGGGGGTGAATCAGTTGTCACCAATCACATTCACAAATCTCAAACAATTATTAACTCCACATCCACTTTAATTTTTTATTAAGTATGAGCATGAAGTGCAAATAATAGAAAGTGATATCAACACAAGAAACACCCGATTTGCATGGAAAACCCAATAAGGGAAAAACCATGGTGAGGATTAACTCACAATATAAGAGTAATTACAAAACTTATTACAAAGAGGCTCACTACTAAAGATAGGACTCACTATCTGTATACAAGGCTCACTACCTATAGATAGGACTCACTATCCAGAAGGGAGGCTCGTTGCCTACAGATAAAGAAAGATAATAGAAAATCCACCACAACAACTTGCACACATCCTTAGCCTTGATCAGAAAATTGCAGATACCATCAACTCACTACTTTCAAGATTCAAACATATTAAAGTATTGCTTCCTTAATTCACTTTCACACACTCTTTCTTCTCACACTTGTGGCTTTTAATCCTTAACATCTTGTCTTATATTTATACCATCTTCAACCTTAGAAACTTTCTCCAAGGTTGGCTACACACACTTCATATTACAAATTCAAATTAGGTTGGAAGCACAACATTCCCGCAATTGAAGAGAATGAGAGTGGACTAAACCAACGCTTAACCAAGACCCAAAACATCTCAGATCAATCACATGCTTCCTTAATTGATACTTATCCTTCGCATGACGTGTAGAAAATAGGTAGGCCAAAACTAATGAAAACACAAATGAGCTTTGAAGTACATTTTTCTGCAACAAGAGGATAAAATGTGAACCATGTGACATGCTTCATCATACACTGGAACACATCTTGGATTCCTTCAGATTCATCCATAGCTAATGCAAAAACCTTCATGCACTGAATACCATTCAAACTGTATAGACACAATAATTTTGAACCTAGTCTTTTAGAGCACCAAACCGTGAACACCTTTGACAAAAAATAGACAACATCATTACAAGCCTTCTACTAGATCCACAAGACCTGAAAAAACTAGCGGAGGACTGAAAAGTAGATACATTTCTCCCAGTCCACATACAAACAACTTTTATAGACTAGTTCACAAACTGATGAACAAAAATTTCACTCTTCATCAAACTAGAAGCTCTAATCTAGGATATATCACCCAAGGATTCCCTTAAACAACACTTCAGATCTGCACAAGCATAGGATCAACACAAAATAAATGAATAGCACAAACCGGAGCACACTCTGAACACACACATAATTCTATCTTCACTATTTCTCAAAAGCACTTGGTAACTCATCATATCAGCGTACTTGTAACATCATAAAGATAGCTCCATGTACTCACAACATCTCTACAATATCTCAACTATACATGCACACCCTACAATCACTTGTTTCCTTTCTCTACAATAACCTATACTTTGTTGAAATCAATGAAAACATTAATGACAACACCACCATACTCATTCATACTTGCAATAATCTCCCCCTTTGGAACATATCTTGGATTCCTTCAAATTCATCTATAGCTAATGCAACAACCTTCATGCACAAAATACTTTCCATTAGTCCATCTGAACTATATAAACACACACAGTAATTTTGAACCTAGTCTTTCAGAGCACCAAACCATAAACACCTTTGATAGAACATAGATAACACCATTACAAGCCTTATACTAGATTCACAAGATGCAAAAAAAACCAATGAAGGACTGCTGAGCATATACATTTCTCCTAGCCCATAGACAAACAAATTTGCTAGACCAGTTCAAAAACCGGTGAACACAACTTTCACTCTTCATCAAACAAAAGCTCTATTAATCCAGGATATATCACCCAAGGATCCCCTTAAACAACACTTTAGATCTGCACAAGCATAGGATCAACATAGAAGAAATGTAGAGCACAAACCGAAAGACATTCTAAACACACACACCATTATGTCTTCCCTATTACTCAAAAGCACTCGGTAACTCATCATATCAACATGCCTAAAACATCATAAAGATAGCTCCATGTACTCACAACATCTCTACAATATCTCAACTATACATGCACAACCTACAATTACTTGTTTCCTTTCTCTGCAACAACCTATACTGTGTTGACATCAATGAAAACATTAATGACAACACCACCATACTCATGCATACTTGCAACAAAAACATGTATCTCCAAGTTTCAATCCAAAAGCCTTTTGTCAATATCATCATATGCATGGACATGATACAAAATGATGTATGCATCTTAAACATCAAGTTCAAGACCTCATTGACTTTAATCATATCCATTTGGGTGATGTTAATGATAAAAGAAACAAATCTGCAACCTTACCTAACAAAAAATTGTAAATTTTCACCAATCCAATGCCAAACCATTCATCCAACTTTTTTGCAAGCTTGTGATGTTAAGAATGATGATATGAATGTTGAAAACAATGATGATGATAATGATGATGATTTAGTGTTGTAAATTGCACGCTTGATAATTTCACACTATGTTTTGTCCCCTTGAATTATTGAGCCTAATTAGGCACCTAACTTCCTAAATTATATCGCATGAATTATGTTTTTGAATATATTATTGTGGTTAATTGATAGTATAGTGTTCATCTTGGGTACACTTATTATTAAAATTTTCATGAGCTTCATGATCTGGTGTCATATTTTCAATACTCAACCCATTTTGGACTCTATCTCTAATGCTACCACACCATTGAAAAACTTACAATCATGGAAAAAGATTTAGAAATACTTCAAGACTATGTGAGTACTAAATATCTAGTTAGTACAATGGTCCCTATAATGGATAACATAAGAAAATTGATTAATGATGACTAAGGATTAGAGGTTTTGTGTAGCCTATTCCATATAGTTGATGCTAATGTACCTGCAATGGCTAGTTGCACTCTATTAGAGAAAATAACACAGGAAGATCATCTGCAAAAAATACCTTCACAAAAAGCGAGAGGCAACACAAGGCCATTTCACCAAAACAAGAGTGAATAATATTGAGATAATTTACATACTGTAGATAGTTCCTTATAAAGGCATAAATATATGTCAGGTATAAAACTTCCTGATACGAGAAAGAAACTACTTGAGAAATTAAATGCATAATCATCCTAAGTAAAATTAAGCAGGTAAATGGTATAAACCATTTACTCCAACACCCCCCCTCAAGTGCAACTTAGGGAGACTATTATGCAAAAAGTAAAATGCAATATGGGTCCTGGCTACACAACCATGTTAGGTGCCCATTTACAATGTAGTCTCTCAAAGGAAATTTGCAGTATCCAAATGCCACAAAAGCCTCCAGAGAAAAATGCTCTCTTAAGTAGAAAATCAAACACCTCCAAAAATAGAAATCACTTCAGAAAAAAATGCCTCCACACAAATCCAATGACCTCCAAAATAATGTATCCAAATCACATGATGCAATCATAGAAATCATGGACAAGGTGATTAAAATGTACTCTCGAACAAAGAGAATCGTGCCTCAACAAGGAAAAATAGTTAGCAACAAGAAAATGGTGCCAACAATCTTCCAAATGATGATCAAAAGAAAATAAGGCAATTTTAAAATTTGAAGAAATTTCAAATGCTGGAAAAATAAAATAAACAATCTCAAAACCTCCTGATGAAAACTCTCACAAGGAGTGCAAATTGGGTGGCTCTGATACCATGGTGGAGTATCTAGGAGCAAATTTCAAACCAAAAACAATATTCATGAACAAAGAGAGGAGCATATAAAGCTATTTCACTGAGAATGAAATAAAATGCATTGAGACATGATTATACATAATGTACAAGGTGCCTTAAAAAAGCATGAAAAATGGGTGACGGGTGAGAAACTTCCCAGCATGGGAAAAAATACCCAAATAAACAAATGCAATATTAACCCTAACTAAACTTAATAAAGTGAAAATATTCATGCTAACACACTCAAAATTTGGGATAAACTAAAATTTAAGGAGGAAATCAAGTCTCCCTCCCTACAACTATAGCCTCTATTCCTATTACCAAATTTTTGCCTCAGCTCAATTGGTGGAGCTAGCTGAATGTTATTTATCATAAGGTGAAATTGCACTTAAATTCAAATGTTGTTTCACATTTTTATCGTTATTCATTAAGTAACAGTTATACATTTAAAAGAAGAAATGGAGTTTTCAAAATGCCATTCAGATGTTCCAGGAATGACAGAGATATAGAATTGAACCAATGAGCAAAATAGCATTTGAAATGCTTTCATTTATTTCATAAAAACTCATATTTTACAAGGCTTCATTTGATTTCACAATCAGAATGATATTACAACATTGCATGTAAATGCATTTTTCTTTTCAAATGAAAAGTAGAATTGAAATCAAATATCCACACAAGCCGTGGATGTAACTATTACAATACATTACTAATAGCACATTGCACTACTAGAGATGTAGAAAGTAAAACACATAAGTGACGATATAATCATCATTCCCTGATTATCGACGTTTGATGCCGAATGGTGCACCTCGCCTTCTTGAGCTTCGTCGACCTGTAAGAGGAAAAGAGGGGTGTTAGTGGCTCTAATTATGAAGAAACGTATATGAGGCACCTGCAATAGTACAACGTACTATTAACAATGCATTGAAACAATCAATCAAGTGTAGTATGAAAGAAGTGAGCTGAAGGAGAAATAACAATATCATGATCAACATGTTCTATTTTTTATGCTAACATTGTTTGTTTCATTGTGTAGGTATAGGTAAAATCATGAAGCTGAACACTATTCGAAGACCAAGCATGTGGAGGAAAATGGGCTCCCACAAGGGTAGAGCTCAACATGCTGCCCTATTCATTAATGGGCTGATTTTAAAGATACATTATCATATTTGTCAAATGAAATGAAGAACAACAGAAGGAGTAAAAACATATTTATCTATCGAGCAACTAAACCAACTGTGCATTCATAACAATCAGGTTTGTTTTCTGAAGGCTACAGGTGAACAGTGAGTCTAGTTCACTAAATGAATTTTGCTGAGTACATTTACATCAGATATTGTTGAATAAGTTCATGTTCTATACTTATCATAATCATATACATCATGCAAGTTTAGTTCATCAATTCTTTCTCTTTGCAGTCAAGGATAGTGAATAGGCATACATTATGCCTTAATGTTTTGTTTTAACTTTTATCATGAAAGAGAACAGATTTTGAAAGTAGTTCGTCAAGTGGAACATAAAAATGCATGAAGAGTGCCATGTTGCTCAGGCATACAAAGAACAGACATTGCATTTGAGTGTTGAATGAGTCACTAGTTCCAGTTGATTAATAAGTAAATACAACATTATGAGTTGTAATAACAAAGTGATCATTCCAAAATATTAAGGAGAGTAACTTGATATAGTAGTAAGCATCAGTGATATAGTACCTGGATATGGGGTACTGGTTAATGAAAAGCTACAGCAGGGACAACTAACTGAGTTTGGTTGGGTGATGCTTCAAACAAGGTCATGTATCAATGTTTAAGGAAAGACAGCAATCACTGTATGTTCAAATTGTTTTTAGCTAGGCACACTTGAATAGAGTTGTCAAAATCAGACTTTGGAAGGCACGAGAGGAGTCTTTTAGATGCAGATATGTGGAAGCTTCAGGTGATAGGAAGCCTAAGGAATACCAAGTTTTAATGCAATGCAACATCGGAGAATGCAATATGACATGATCATTTCAGAATGCTCCAGAAGGTGTTAGTCATGTACAGAAAGGGGTCAAGTAAGGTGTAGTCCATAAAGTGATGCAATGTCTCAATTTAAAAATCTCTATGGAGTTCAAGAGCAGAAGGTAGAAGTTGCCATGTTAAAGTTGAGAGAAATCAAAAGACACTATTGTGCATACAAAATATAAGTATGGAGATAATATACATTAAGAGGCCATCCTTTCCACAATAGATAAACATAGAATCATGCTGAGAATAAGAAATATGAATGCTTAAAGAAGCCCAAACTTTGCACAATTATCGGGATTACTAACCTTTTATATCTTAAGCAAGTTTTCATGGTGGAGATTGTTCTATTATATCTTCAAAGAGTTACAAGTATCAAGCAAATGATTGTCCCAGATTCGAACATGGCCAAATACATGAGCTTCATTTCCAGAATATCAAGTTTTTTCAACACAATACAAGCAAGATGTTTACAGGTGGAGATAACTATTTTTTCAGAAATATATGAAGTTCTAATTAATGCAGTGTTTCCAAGAGTATCAAGCTATATTCATTTCAAATTAAGGGACACAAGAGTAACATGGTAAGCTTTAGTTGTTTTGGGTCGAGCCCCATAACTAAATGTAGATAAACATATAGGTTATGTTATTCTTGTCATGAGTTTTCATTTCTGGAGGTGTTCTAAAAGCAAATAGCAAATACCCATGTTGGGGTTTCTAATGAATGATAGTTTTCCTTGTTTCAAACTGGTATATAGTCAGATTTGTTCAATTTTTGAACAGTCATGGCTATGTGTTAGTTTTAGCACTGATGCAATTGAAATACATTCTTTTCACAAAGTGCAGAGTACCAAGGAGATGAAATGAAAATACAAACATTCAGGTCATTCTTTTGTTTCAGAGGTTCGGAATAAGCCACTAGCTCATTTGGGTTGAGCTCATATGTTATAAATCATAAATAGATTTGTAGCTTTGAATCTCAAATATCCACATGTGGGTTTGCTTTCGTAATGCAGAAAAGCAATAATCACGGTGACCCATGTGAAGTTTTTGCCTGAGACAGCAGTTGAGTCAAAATGCAAATGTTGTGTTGAGCCAAGTTCCAGAAAACACATTTCTCTTTTGAAATTTCAAATACCCACATGTGGGTTTGTTTTCAAAGTGTAGGTGAATGCAATAATGGAGATAACCCATTTGGGTTTTACATTAAAAAGTAGTAGAATTTAAAATGCAAGTTTTTGTATTGAATCGAGCTTCAGAGGTAAAGGAAATACAATTTTCTTTAATGATTTCAAATACCCACTTTTAGTTTTGTTTCAAAGTACAAAAAATTCAATTACAGTGACACCCACAAGTGGAAATGCTTTCAAATAGACATAATGGTCAATTTTATGTTTTGGGTTGAACCCAAAATCCACAAAGAATGCTTCCTACAATACGCATTTGGCACGGTCTGATATGGCTAGAAATTCATGATTTAAAAAGAAACTCTTTAAGTCTCCGGAGAACAAATGTGATGAAAGAAAAATTACCAATTTATATTTTTGATGAACCACTCAAGCCATGGCCAGAAGCTTCAAATAGCTTTCAAATGCCAAGGGTCCGAGCTCTTAAAGAGTGGTCGAGCTTTCATAGTGAGAATGGAGCAACAATGATGGTATGAGCACAGAAAATGAAAGATAAAGAGATATTAGAGGCTGTGTATAGCCGCGGCCTCAAGGCCAGAAAAATTAAATTATGGAGCCATAGAAATCATGGAACTATGAGTGAATAGCTCACCTTTGTGATAGTAGGAGAAAAAAATGACCCACGAGCTTCCTCTTAGAGCTTTTGAGATGAACACGAGCTCACAGGTTGGCCAAGCAAACAAAAGTTGCACATAGTGCAAAGAAAATCAGAGAATAAACTTATACAGGCCGTGGCCTTAGGGCCTTTTGATATTCAATGAGAAGTGGAAGAACTTTGATTCAGACAAAACAAAGCTTACCCACTAGAGTTTTGGTCGACTGATGAGCATGGTGAATATTCCTAAGCATGCGGAGATGCAGATTCAACCATCATGGTGACGTTATTCTTCCAGACAGAGTTTCCTTCCCTCCAAAGTCACAAGTGTGAAATGAAATGATAATTAGGGTTTGACCCTATTTTCTCATGCCCTAATTCAAACATCATCATCATCTAGAATATTCCATCAAAGCATATGGTCAATTTTTGAATGGGGTTGAAGTTATAATCTTTGCATTACGACTTTATTGAAATCTGAGTTTAATACTATATGTTTGTGAGAGCCAAAATTCATGTGCTAGGGTGATGTTTTAGGTCTAGGCACTTGTTATATGCCTTAGAGAAGTATGGGTTGTGCCTTATGTTATTGATTTAAGAAAATTAATTGAGGGTGTAGTGGTGAATACTATATGACCTAGTATCTGATTGTTTAAGGTCAATGATCTTTTTAGGGTTTTATTTTTAATTGATTTTAGAGAAATCAATGGGAATTGAAGTGATGAGAAGAAATAATAATGTGTTTTGTTTTTTATTATTTTTGAGAAAATCAGATTATTGTAATTGGAGCAATAAGGAGCTTTTCTTTTTTGCAAAATATTTTCAATCTTTAATTGCAAAAATGGATTAATTGTGCAAATCTGCATCTTGTAAAGCAGAATCATAAAGCGATATTCTATAGATTGCTTTATGATTTCTTGCTTTTTTTAGCATATTTTTGTTGACTTTTCCTCTTGGTCGGATTGGAGACCTATCTTGTGGA
This sequence comes from Sequoia sempervirens, assembly GCA_007258455.2. NCBI lineage: Eukaryota > Viridiplantae > Streptophyta > Pinopsida > Cupressales > Cupressaceae > Sequoia > Sequoia sempervirens. The sequence goes on from VDFB02108502.1 coordinate 28,679, forward strand.
GATAAGAGGTTTTTTTAGCTTTTAAAGCAAATTTAGCCTATTTTTAGAGGCTTGACAGTGTGATCATAAAAGCAGTATGCTTTTTTCTACTTTTAAGCAATTTTTTGAGGAAGTTTGAAGCCTTTTTTCCTAGAGCTTTTTCTGAGCTCGGATTAGGGTTTCTTGAGAGCCATGTTTTGATATACTTAGTCTGTCAGCTCTCCTCTCTTAGTAGTTCAGATCAAAGTTCTTGCTCATACACATTTTTGAGCTTGTGAACCCATTGTTGTTCTCAGTTTCAGATTATGGCATTCTCCTTCACTTGAATAAAGACAACATTGCTACTTCTCATTTCTATGCCCATTTGCAGTTTTAGTTTGATTTTATCTTGTGATTTCTATTTACAGAATCCTTGTTTTGTCCTTAAACTGTAATCCTTAATGTAGAAAGTTCATTAATACAGGTTGCATGTTGTGCTTCAAGTTGAGTCTTCATGCAAATTATTTATGTATCAATTGTTCTTGAGAAGTTGTGAAATATTGCATCTCTTTGAAAGTTGTTTGTGAGGAAGAGATCATAATCATCATTAAAACATTATTAGGTTTTGAAGTCATCTGTTAGAAATAGGTTTTTATGTTCAGTCATCTTTTATCCCTTTCCTTAGAGGCTATTTTAGAATAGAATTCATCATTCGGAGAACCGGCTCACTCTGGAGATTCCTTCATTCAGATCACCCACATCTGAAGAAGGTTTCCATGTTTCAATAGTTTGCTGAATACTGCATTCAGTAGGGTGCAAAACTATTGATAACAATTCCCACATACACAAACCCAACTATTGCTTAAACAATAAAACAAAGAATTTGTATAACTCCAACATTAGGCCTTTCCACTAGAAATCATTATGGTTTTGGGTCCTCACATGTGACACCTCAAGTTTCATCACATCTCATAAAATTGCAACATATTAATCCACCAAGCACATACACAATCCCACCATACTCACCATATTCCCAAAACATGTCAACCAATGGATCTATTATTAACCAAATTTTGCAAAAATTAACCTTGCGTCAATAACAAATCTCAACTTTAAACCAAAACCAAAATGAACAACCATTGAAATATGTTAAAGGAAGCCCATTTTCACTTAAAATTTTAAAAACACCAATACCAAAAAACATAGAGATACACCAATTTGACAAGTACAATGGTAAAGGAGACCCTAGCAATCATATATCGGTATACACGGCCTTGTGTAGTGACTTCATTTTTAAAGATAAACTCCTAGCTAAACTCTTTCCTAGGTAATTGAAATACATGGCTTTAGAATGGTTTTGTTCATTGCTAGAAAATTTAATACACTCCTTTAGTGCGATGAAAAAAAAATGAAAAATGAAAAGGTAATAGACTTTATAGGGCGCTATCAATTGATTTATTCAAAACTTAATATAACTCTCCCTAATGCAGATGTTCAAAGAGTATTCATTGAAAACTTGTAACCTAACATAAGGGATAAAATATTGTTGATGAAATATCCATCCTTTATACATTTATGTATGCTCCTTCATAATTATTAGAATTTGGTTAGTTAGTATGAAGAGACATCTTCATCTATTCCTACTAGGAAATCTAAATCTGTAACTCAAAACAACTATCAACCATTCAAGAAGCAAAACAAAAACTTTATCAAGTTATATACACCTCAAACAACCAACCACATTGACCCTCAATTTGCTACCACAAGTTCAACCAGTACCAATTTAGATCACGAGATAGATAATTTACCTAGAGTTACCTAACACCCTCCATTCAATCATGTTGTGACTTTTGAACAAGAACTTAATCCACTTTCCTCTAGTTAGAACTATCCAGTTACAACCAAACCTATAACTCCAAGTTACAATCCAAATACCTTTGTCAATATCATCACACAGGTGTATATGATACATAACAATGCATGTGTCTTAAAGATCAATTTCAAGATCTCATTGATTCTAATCACATCTAGTTGGGCAGTGTTACTGATGAAAGGAATAAGTTTGTTTCGCCATCTAACCAAAACTTGCAAATTTTCACCAATCTAATGTCAAACTATTCATTCAACTTTGTGCTTGACCTAATGATGTTAAGAATGATGAGATGAATATTGATAAAACTAATGAAGAAAATAATAATAATGATGATAATAAGAGTAATAGTGAGGATGGCCTATAATATATGATCACTCTCATAGACATTCAACCTTGTAAGGGTCAAACCACTTTATTTCCTGACATTGCTTCTGTTAGAAAAACAAGGATAGACAACTGAGAGGGGGGGTGAATCACTTGTCACAAAATAATAAACTTTTCAAACTTTACTTAACTTAATCTCAGATCTAATGAATAAACAATTAACCATAAATAATTAACACATCAGAGAGACAAAGAACACCAAGATTTTTACGTGGAAATTATAATGAAATCAATAAGGGGGAATGCACAAGCATTCAGGCACACTACCTAGAGCTCACTGCTCAATTACAAAAGGGGGTCACTACCCTACAATATAGAATAGGATTAAAATTTTGAGGGTCTGAATTGAAAAAATTAGCTTCTACACAAGCCTGATTACAGTTCCAATTAAGCATAGAAAAATCATTCTCTTTTCACTCAAACTACTTCACACTTCACTTGATCTTCTTCACACTCTACTCTATAATCGAATGATATTCACACATACACACATAGGAGCACACAAAGCACACTTTGCACCGATGAAGAAATTTCTCTTATATATTCGCTACAAGAGATTTCATCAACAACTTAGTCGGCCAGGAAAATAAAACATATTTGCAATGTCGGCCCAAATTTACAAATAATTTTTTAATGCGAATCCACCAAGTTCAGCCAAAACATAGTGGAGGCCCAAATTAATATCTCCAACACAAAAAGACTTCAATTAATTTTACCTCAAAGATACACAATGCGCTACCATCATCATATCAGCTGGGAACATGAAAAATGAACATACAAAGAAAAATATTTGACCATGAACACATCGATTAATGTGGGCATACCACAAAGATAGAGCATGATCTAGAAGAATCCAAAACTATCAAGAAACAATAGAGAAACATCCACAACAACTGAGATTTCTAGAATCACACAAACTTCACTTAGGAACACTGATAGAGACCACAAAAACACTGTCAGACCACAACATATTCAAATCTATACGCGAACCTCTGAAACTTTTGGTAAATGATCTAGATACTCTCAAGAATAAACCCTTTAGTCCATAGCAGCTGACCTTCAACGTAAAGATCAAGACACCTTCATGACCTACACAGTTCCATTGGGAACTTGGAACACTTTCTTTTACAATTTTCTCAATATCCTCGACATAAACAAGCTCTGATACACCAAATGCTAATAGTGTTGACATCAATTACAACCACATATCAGCAATACATCCACAACATCCAACAATCTCCCCCTTTGGCACTGATGGCAACACATGATGTAAAAATTACCATCAATCCAACATACTTTCTTTCCCTTTGGTTCAGACTCTTCTCCTCAATTTCCCTTCGACCCTTAAAAGGATTTTTCACATTGAACTTATCCCCCTTTGACATCAATGGAAAAGGTAACCATGACCTTTCCATATACTCACTTTGAACCACATATTTGCACATTTGACTACTCCCCCTAAGTAGCAGTCATAGAAACATCAATTTGGATCAAAATATAGCAATGTAGCTCAGGGATTGATGTAAGTAAATGTGTAAGGAAATATTAGGTGTAGAACAAACTCTCCTAATGCCAAAACCTCAGGGAAGAATGTAGAGGTGAATTTAAATTTTTCAATTACAATCCAATTAAGATACACTTGAAAAGAATAACAGAACAAAGAAATGAACATACACAATTGGACAAGTATTTACATGGGAAAAGCCATATGGGGAGAAAAACCACACACCAAAGAGAAAAGCCTCTTTGTATCCACGGTAAAAAAATTACATCACAATTACAAACTTCACTTTTCGATGTCAATTTACAACAACAATTCAATGATCAATCTTATGCGGAATATACCGAAGCATCAAATGAATTCACTCAAAAAAAACGGTGTTCAATCGAGCAACGCCGTTATCTGCAGCAGACTGCCATCATGCTGCCATTGCGGTATCCATTCTCTCCGCGGTTGTTTTATCTCCCTCATAGAAATGGTCACAACAGTCCAACTGCCAATGGTTCACATTCCACTTCTCTCATTGGCTCAGAATAGACCACATAGGATAGATATTCGGTCAAGGCGTTCAAATTGTATCGCATGTCAGTGAGACACTAGGTCGTGTCTCTCCGATGCCACAATGCCTGACTATCGTTATTGGAAAAAGACACTACCATCAGAAAAATTCATATCGAGGTTCAAAACCATCATCTAGATAGACTCACTCTATGTTAAGACATCACGCTGATAGCCCGCTGTAGGGCCATGGGCAGATATCCTTCTCCGGCAGACATATAAACCCACACAAATCCCCAAGCGTACAGATGCTCGGCAAGAGTTCGCTATCGCTAAGAGTCTTACAGAACCTTATGTCATATCGATGTTCATACCCGTCGGCGAGAGGAAAACCATCGGCAAGATTTCTCACCGAAAACACCTTTCTGTCAGCAAGACCAACAGTCATCAGTAGGAGATCACACCGAAGGCATACTCGGTAGTTCATATTACTCTGACCAGTCTATCGGAAAGAGGTTCACCATGGGCAAGAGGTTACACTGAAGTTCATCACGTGGAGATCCATTGAAAATTCATAAAAAAATTTGTCAGTGAGACTAGCACTCTCGGCAAGAGTTCATACCGATTGTAAACCTATCTGCCAAGAGTCTCCTCGATGACA
>VDFB02108503.1:0-18536 GCA_007258455.2 Sequoia sempervirens
TTAACAAAAAAAAAAAAAGGTGGGTTTTTCTAGCATAAAATATGGGCATGACACTTGGTATCAGAGCCCTAGGTTGCAACTCTAGGGAACTCTGGGAATAAATTAAGTAGTAATTATTGTGAGTGTTTGGATAATGTGCAAACCAACTCAAGTGTTGTGAATAAAATATTAATAAGGGAAACTCTAATTGACTTGAATGGTGTAGTAAACATGAACCTAGTTGTACCTATCCAACCCAAATAAAATTGTAAACTACCCATTGGCCAAGAAATGACCATTATAGATGGGTTGAGCATGCATTGAATTGATTACATTCAACTTTTAGGAGAAACTCGATATAAAACATGGTCCCTTGTTTTAAGTAAATGAGGTGAATGACTTGAGCCACATATTAGTCTAGTTAATAAGGTTTATGGCATTGGTACAGTCTTTTGACATTAAATTTTCTTAAACCTTAAAAAGGTATAGTTTAGTTTTTGAAGCAAGATATTTTTATAAAGTGCATGAATAATGTTATAGGACATCATGATGTGTAGAAACATTATTTTGTTGGCTTCCTAAGTCTATAATTCTCAAATACAGTAATGACGCTACTTGTTGAAGTTATGATTGTTTTGGGAGAAACATAATTGCTTATAGAAACATTAGTACAAATATATAATGAAAATATATTATTATTATTTTGAAAACGTATCATTAGGTAAAAGAAGGAATTATATGAACCTCAAAAATGGGATTAATGTGTTAAAGGTTGTGGTTGAATAAGATTAGATCTCCACAACCCTTAAATTGATTAAATCAAAATAACAAAAAGAGTGAAACAATAGAAGATCTTTAGAATTTGTATTACGTGCAATATGAGCACCACATACATTTGGGATTTAAAATATTGTCAAAGATTAAAATTAAACCTTTAAGGTATAGATTATTGGACCTAAGTTAAGGACTTATTCACAAATTGGTATTAATATGTCTCATCAATTTGTATCTTGCATGTCTTAGGCCATGGTATATTTAGATTTTATCCACATACCCAAAGATCTTGATTTATAGAGTTAATCTCGTGAAGTAAAAAAATAATTTACTTGATGGCTGGTTGTATAAATTTCATGTATGATGACATCAACTAATGATGAAAGTCTTGCATTGTATAGTACGTGTAACTTAGAAAAGTGGACAAAATTGAATTTTACCTTGAATTAAATGGTGAAACCCTATGTCATTCAAACACTATTGCAAGTAAACCATGACCTAGTGAACCTAATAGTACGGTGAAACCTATCAAACCTTTTGTGTTGTTTTATCCAAGACTAAAACAAGTGAAAGAATATAATTACTAAAATTCAAGTCAAAGGTTAGAATGTGTAGAAAGTTGCAACTACATTATAATTGGTGAAAATTGATTTAGGTAATGAGTAAATCATTTCCTTCTAGTAATTGAGTTTAAAACCTTCGTGAAGAGGCCTTGTCAAAATATGCATTTGAAGTTACAACATTATCTAGGGCACACACTATAAACACTTCCTTATACATAGCTAAGAATGAAAGTCTTGTTGGTGCCAAAATATGAAAGGATACATGTCATAAAGGAAGTAATAGGGTAGTCAATTAGGTGTTGACCTTGAAGGTTGTGTACATGTTATAAGAATTGAATAATCAATTATTGAATTTATGAAGTTGAGTAATGAAATATGTGTTATTCATGGCGTATTAAGTGATTGGAAAGTTAAACTATATCGATAAGAGGCACTAAGTAGAATTGTAAAACTTTCAACTAATGTTGTATTCTAAACCATTGACTGTACTCACTCTTTGAGAGAAAATCATACACTTGAATGTAAAGGAGAAAAATTAAAAGTAGATAGAAATTTGAAGAATTTAACTCATTTGTGCATCTGTATGAGGTTATATGGAGTTGTGATTGTAAAAATGATGATTGTAACATGTGATTAAATGGTTCAATCTCAGATAGTGAAATGCAAGATTTGTAAAAAGATATCAATGAGTTGTGAAAATTATTATTCTATGTTTCATGCATTGAGTGTGCTTTCTTTTCCCATATTGTAATGTTTCAAACAAAAATGATTGACTATCTTTCTTATCAAGTAGGAAACCTTCTTTAGCACATGAAAATTATAGTGGAATTAACCATATTGATATGTTAGTGAACATAACAAACATAGTTGAACAAAAAAGGAATAATGGCATGGTTAAAAACCAATCTTGATCACATATGTGACGTCGGTAAGATGGGAAGTGTTCAATGTACCATGTATTGTCAATTGTAGGAAAATTGAGTATTACCTAGATTACAATTGTGAATTATATGGAAATTTATCGAGAATTGTGTAAGGAAATAAAGTGTGTATGGGTGTATCGACATTTTTGTTAATAGTGTGGTGCACCATGCATTGTTAAGTTCTAGGAAGATTGGGTGATATACTTAAGCTACAAGTGCACACTTCTAGTTATTTCTTATGCCTATGCAAAGTGAGTTGAAATTTCCAAAATTGAGATGAAAAGTGAATATTGCTTAAAGAAAAATAGAATGTGTAAGTGCATTGTTATTGTTCTATGGTGAATTTTGTAAAGTGTATTGTGTTATTACATGTGAAGTGAAAACCAGTAAATGTGTTGTGCCCAAGTATGAGATACAGGGTATCTGACTTGGGATAAGGGTGGTGGACATCTAGTATGATCCCCTATATGTACCCTTTGTGATGGCTTTTATGTAAGCTAGCTAGTTGTGAGTTAAAATAAATGTGTTAAGTGCATACGTGTGTCTATTAAATGAAATGTGATGTGCTCCTTTGTGTTAGTTTTATTTCTATGTTAAATGTGTACCCCTGGCATTTGGTTCCTCCCTAATGGGAGTGTGATGTCAGCTAGTGTAAATAGGGGTTGAGAGGCACATGGTCTACCATAAGGAGATTACAAGCTCAGGGTGTTGTCCCTAATCCTGATAAAGGATCTATGTCAAGCCATTGTAATCTTTCCATGGATGTTGACCATGGCCTACTCCCCCACATATGAGATCCACACTTGTTGGTTCATAGTGCAAACCTATTCCTTGATGTTTATAACCCATGGGTAAAGGATGGAATAACATGGATGACTAGTGATTCATACTTATGTGGTCAGGGACCACCAGTTACTCATATTCATGTGCTTAGGGACCACTAGTGCTTCATGTTTATGTGGTCAGGGACCACTAGTGATGTATATTAATGTGGTCGGGGACCACCCGTTATTCATATTTATGTGGTCAGGGACCACCAGTTATTGCATGCTATAATACTTATGATGTGGTTAGAGGACCACCATTCCCCTCCTCCCCTTAGGTGGCTTATCAAGTCACGTGGTGTTTGTAATGTGCAAATTTTATTGTTGAAATATGAATTAATTATAATTCTTGATTGATGTTTTATTTTATTATGCGCCAGCAATGTGTAATTTTACATTTATGTACTTAGGATATTTAGCCATTTGGAAGTTGTTATATAGTCCGATTTTCCTCAAGGACTTGTTTAATTTCGCCTTTGAATTATGATTGGAATGTTGCAATGTAGCTACAATTTATCTTTATTTTGTTTCTCTTGAATTTATAAGTTCCCTCTTGGGAGTTTTATTGAAACTTTGGTTTATGATCTTGTGATATTCAGTTTGAGGCTTTCTCCTTGGTTGCAAATTTGCTGGCATGTGTGGTGTAATGTGGAATTTGTAAACTGCCATATTCCAGGGGGGTTCCCTGGCAGGTCGTATAGGGGAGTAGATGTGTTGGGGAATTATTTTGAAAGGGGTTGTGAATGGGACCAGTATGGGATGGTCATTAATCCATTCTTCCCTCATTCTATGATTATTCTTATCTATATGGAGGAGTCCTTAGAGAAGGGCCTCGAGTGGTATCCAAGAATATCCATCCTTGTAAACCCCATTATGTGAACCTTGTGTTGTAAATTATGTGACTGTATGAGGATAGGCGCACCCATTGGGAAGAGCACCCTTTATATGAGGGTAGGCGCACCTAATTGGGAAGAGCATCCTTGCTATTATTGTGTGTACATGTGAAATTACAAATAAATGTGATCTAGCATACCTATTAGCTATGTGAGAAAGATAGTAATGTGTGATGCAAAGTAATATTATTTGAGACATGGTATGAGTTCCATAATTATAAGGTAAAATGTTCTCTTAAGCATATATTTTGACAAAATGAGGAAGCTAACAATTCTGAGACATGACTGGTCAATGAAATAAAAATATTTTCTAACATCATGAGTGATGTTTATGATGCAAATAAATTTTGGAGGTGTATATAAAAGGTTATGAATTCATTTAGATATAGTTTTGCATAATTTAATTGAAGTCGATTACATTGTTAATAAATTAGAGCTACATGGATTGTTGTTAGAATTTGTTAAATTAATCATATATCAAATAAAAGTTACAGTATGAGAAATTTTGTTCTAAGTATTTAAATATTTAATTCATGGAAGAGATTTGCCTCTAATATGCGCTTGTAGCTAAATGTTTCGATTCTTCCATCAAGAAAGTAAAAGTAATTAGTATGTTTGATATATTTATGTTTGTTCTTATATTGAGATTATGTTTTCAAACCTTAACGACTTCCAGGAGGAAGTCTAAGCTAAGGGGAGGTAGATGTAAGGCCCCACCTTGCATGTGATTAGTAAAGACCTAATATGTTTTATGTGATCCTAAATAGATGGTAAGATGTATTATGGATGACAAATAGTGTGATTATTTGATAATACTCTTGCTTATGCTACCGTGAATGTAAGACCTCGTTTCGTATCCCCCATTTTATTTCAATCAAACAATTAGTTAGATAATGATTATGATGAAATGAATGATGAAACTCTTTTTAGGATTCATGGGCATTAACCTTGATGATAGAAGCACATATGAATTGTTGGATATAACTTGAAAGAGATGGGTTATTTGGCAAATTAAATTTTGGTAAATGGTTCATCATTAATGTTATAGGAGTTTAAAATGAATTACTAAGGTGGTAAACAAAATGATGGAGTGACTATATTCTTGTATGGGAGTAAGTGTGTATTTCCTTGGATTATAATGAAAATTGAATCTAGGTTCATTTTATGTATTAATGAGTAAATAGTTCATGAGTGAAAATTATGTGAATTTGATTAGCTAATAATATGAAGAGATATATGATCTAATCATGCTGACCTTGGTAATGTGCAGGAATCGAATATGCAAATAGGAGGATGGATAAATATTGGAATCAAATCAGATACCTCTTTGGGAAGTTCTAAGTGTAGCCCTATTTGACTTAGAAGGGTTTGAGGTTTTATTATTGATTGGTTGATTATGTTTGAGTAGAATCTAATTGTAGGTCATGTGATGTGAGTTTGGTTGGGGTTGGAACCCTTGGTCAAGATCAAAATTCGTATGGATTCTTTTGTGGGTTTTAAAAAGGGATTATTGAGTCAATTTCCTTGGTTTTTGAACAAGAATAGACCCCTAGGACCTATACCTATGGGTTTGGAACCTTTTTGACATGTGAACTTGTCCTTGGAGTGTGAAAAGACCCCTCAAAAGTCCACATCCATGAATGTGACGAATTCAAAAAGTGTTGGGGCTTGGGAAAAGTGATGTCACTCTCAACTTCCCACTCCCCAAAAGTTCTTGGAATTGGCACAAGACTCACACATGTGTGAGCACTTGTGGGAAAGAGTGTAGGTTTGGAGGATTCCTATATATCTCAAGAAGAGGGAAGATTTGGGCATTGCCCACTTCTCCTTTTGGAGAACTTGTGAAGTGAAGAAAAGAAGGAGAGAGTCAAGGATGGAAGAATAGGAGTTCAAAGGAGAGCAGCTTGTAGAGAGATAAGTCTTTTTCCATTTCTTATTCTTAGTATTGGTAGAGATAGCTTGATCTATGCATTGAATCATAAGTAAGATTGTTTAAGGGATATATTAGAGTAATGTGTTGTATAATGAGCAAGCTTGTTATAGCACTAAGCTCTCACCATTGAATTACAATGGTGTATAATGTATTTCTTGCTCGGGGGTATGGCTAGAGCCCACGAGGCTCCATGACGCCATTACGGTAGGGTGGAGAGCAAGTCAAGTTCTTATATATGTAAAATCATCATTTTCCTCTTGCACATTTGGTATTGTTGCATGTTTAAAAAAGATGGGTTTTATAAATCACTTCAAAGAAAGATGAAATTGTAAGTTTAATTCCATTGTGGCTAATTATTACATCTTTGTGTACAAAAATGTAGTATGGAAAGCTTAAGCAAAGGAAATTAAAATTCCAGATGCAAAAAGGAGTTCACTTTTCTTGACATACCATATGTAGAATAATTAGCTTTGTTGATAAATCCATCGATCCTTGGTGAATCGATGTTGAGAAGTGAACTCTTGAACTTCCTTGTGATAGGAAATGGTGTAAGTAAACTTGATACCTTACTTTCTTCCCAAATAAAAGAGCAAGCGTATCCCTAATATTCTACACAGAACGGCTGTGTTTAATTGTACCTGAATGAAAGATTTCATTGAGTGAAATATGTGGTCCAATTCAATAGCAATATTGCATTGCGCCTTGGTTTAAAACAATATGTGAGGAGCACCATATTAGTTTTGCTACAGAAATAAGGATTAACAACTTATAGTGGAGTAACAGATTTATCACCTTTAAACCAATCATTTGTGTGAACTTTTAACCTGTGCTCTCATTATGAATCATGCAAGATTAAATTAATGATTAAAAGTTTCATCTTCCTTCTCACAGTCCAAAGAAATATAGAATATTTCATTTTAGAAATATGAAAGTGCATATAGAGTGAAACATTGTAATCTATTATGTCTTTCTATCTTACAAAGATATATATAGAGGACTCCTGATTGTAAACTTAGAAAAAAAAGAAAAGAAAAGGAATATGTTTTTATAAGGTTGCTAAATAAATGTAATATTCTATCTTCTTTTATTTTTCATACAAATGTATTTATTTTGCCATTTGGAAGTATTACGATGGCTTCAGCTTAAAGTTTTCCTGTCTCTATAAAACAAATGACCAAAAAGAGGGGTTATTGCTGCACTATCTATATATCTTCTTCTGTTAGCACTAAAAGTAAAAGTTTTAGAATAGTACTTTCAAATCAAGAAAATATACGCAGAAAGATAAATGAAAAGGATATACAGAAAGTATACAAGTTATCGAGGAAACCATCATCATTGTAATGGCACAGCTGCAGGAAGATTTTATAGGCATCCTTCCCAGTATAGAACTAAATAGACCTTTAAAATAATGATAACTATATACCAAAAGATAGAAATCATGTTTGTGGAAATTAGAATACTTCTTTTAGCATAAACCTATGTTTTGAAGGCACCGTGAAGTATGCGTGAAGGGAGAAATAGGACCTTGTATATGATAGAAGGCATGTAGAAATGCAGTAAAGTCCATTTATTCTTTTATTCAATAAAGAAAGTAGGAATTAAAAAAAGCTTTCACCCGCATACTAAAATGATTTCTCAAATTATTCCATGGTAGAGCATGGATGATCCCATCTCCCTTTCTTACCTCCATAATCAAATAATAATTCTATGATTTAATAATCAGAGGAGGTATAGTTGCATGCAGTATTCTAGTAAACACATATATCATCTAATACAGGGCTATTTGTTAGTCATAAATAAATATAATAATAGAAGACCCATCGTTCATTGCCAACTGAAAAGATAACGGTTGAGGCATGAACTATGGATTTAATATTGTTCCCAAAACGTTTTTCCACCCACTTCCTATAGACAATACTGGTTTTAACAACAACAACAACAACAAAATAAAATAAAAAAATCAGATGAATGAAACAAAAATTAATGGATATAAAACTCTAATCCTGCAACCCGATACCAAACGCCTGCTCAAACTTTGAAGATAGGCTGAAGGAGATACCAGAGCTATCACCCCCTGTGTGTGTGTGCCTTGTAGAAACTTTGGTTTGTAAATAAAGAGGGAGTGTGCTTGTCTGACGCAACACCACAATGATTTGCATGGCAAGGGACAATGGTTTCCACCTGCCGCTTTCAGTAGGTTTACGTAGAATGCTCAAGCGAAGGAGGTTGTGCTCAGATAGCAGCACATTGGATTAGGGTTCATAATATCCAAAGAATAGTAGAGCTAAATTTTAGTCTATGCATTATCATTAATGTTGTATTCAGTGTGATTCACCTTGCACAATAAGATAAGATTGGAAAGCGTGTTAGGATTTAAAATGGAGGTGAAATGTTATGCAATGTAGTTACTAGAAAACTGTCACGTGATGTCCCACCAATCGGGTCGACTGCATAGTTAAACTAATACTTGAGACATGTTATAAAATTATTGGTATGTCATTTGCTTGGCTAAGTGGACCTTTCACGTGCTGTTGTTATCACCAAGGCAAATCACCTAAGTTATAGCTACTAACATTGAGTTAGTCAAACTCATTGCCTCACCCAGTGATCATCACATGGCAGATAGTTTTCTAAATGCGACCCTATCATTATAATGCCCAACTCATAATTCCCTTTATCATAGAATATAAATATATGTTTGTCTCACTATAACCCTGGTTTCTGGAGAATTTCGATAAAACACATGTAAGTGTATCTCAGCTCTTACATGTTATAATATTATTATGAGTATTGTATAGCGAACAAGTAAACAGATCATGGCTAACTCACTCCTTGCGTTCAAACAAGCAATATGTCATTTAACATTATTCCCTTTTCTTTGAACGTGAAGAGCCAAATGTTGTCTTAATAAATTTCCCGTGACTCCCTTATTTAAGTATATGTTTGTACCTAAAAATGTAGGTAAATACCATTCAACGACTGTTCTTCCAAGTTTTCATGTCATCCCCTTAGGAGAATTACCTTTTAAGCATTTAAAAATCAGCGTGGGGATACCTTGGATATAGTTCTCCTTAAATTAAGAAGGGGAGAATATGATTCCATATTCCCACAAGAAAATAAAATAAAATAAATAAGATTATATACTAGGGAAAAATTTGTAGTTATAGAAAATTCTTAAAAAGAGAGTTAAACTCTCTTTATTCGTATTCTTCTACTTTTTTCCTTACGAAAAGAAAATAATGACATGTAATATGTAAATGAAGTAATATACATAATTTTTGGTTTTTTTTTTGGTATTTGAGGAAATTAAAAAGGAATTTATTTGTATAATTTTTATATTATGCTTTTAAATTTATTCTTAGAATATATAATCAAATTTATAAAGATTTTCAAAAATGATAATATTAAATAAATTAAAATAGAATTCTTTAAACAATTAGATTATAAATTATAAATATTCATTCAATCCTTTTGTATTTAAATCTTTGAGTTGAAATATTCAATGTAAATCTCAATGATGCTGTCAAAAATGGTTTTATGGGTGAAACTTGCAATGAAAACAATGTTTCACCAATTAAAAGTTTTAATTGCTCATGGCTCAAATAAGTGGACCACGCTCAAGCAATTCGTCAGCCATCTGTATCCAAAACCCTTGTTTCGTGTGACGGATCGCTTGATCACGCTAGTGGGCAATGTCATATGATGAGCATATATCATGTTGTGCTTGGTTAGTGTAACTAGTAAATTTTCAAACATGTGTAAAAAAAAAAAAAAATAGTCATGTTTTGCCTTAGAGTATAATTTAGGGCATTACATGAAGCTTTGTAGTAATGGAATAGTAAACCAAACTGATCAAATGAATATTACCATGAGCTTTAGAGGGACCTTCAATCCCTTATCAAATTTAACTTAGCCTAAGGTTTACAAGTTAGATCATGTTTAGCATTACACTTCAAACACTTAGAGTGATAAGGATTTTATTTATAGGTTACAAAAAAAAAAAATTGTTGGGATTTTCTAGTGAACATTTTTTGGGCATGAGAGTTCACACTTTAGGAAGCACGACTAGGAATAAGGGTAACAAAGCATCTAGTTTGACTAGAGTACCTAATCAAAGTGAGGGTTGCCATTAGAGGATTGAACACGGTATGTGAAGGATCATGATGGCCAAAAAGTGGCAATATGATGGGTATTTGTAGGGTATGTGGCTAACAACTTCTTTTTTTACCCAAAATTGATGAAATGAAAAAGGCTTTTAAAGGAGATTCTCAACTTTCCACCAATATAAATTATGTGGTTTACTTTGAATTTAATAAAATAATTATTATTCATTTTCTATTTGAATATAATTAAATTCCATTGATAGGCTGATTGGAAAACATCTATAGCTTTCAAACGATATCACAGTTTTGGAATCCAAAATATGCATCACATTCTATGCTTTGCATACTATAGGATTAAAAAAAGAAAATTTGAATTTCATGGAGTTTTGACCTAGTTAAGGTGGTCAGACATACGAGTTTTTTATATTTTTTTAAAGTTGTAATTAAAAATTCATAATTAATTATTTACTTGGAAAAAAATTACAAAAAACTATGCATCACATCTGGACATGAGTCCTCTACTTATATCTAAAATATTATAAAAAAATATTATCATTTTAGTGTGGTTAAGGTGGTCAAACAGATACCTACTTATTTTTTCCTGAAATTTAAGTACTACTCACATTGAAATTTCAAATTTTCACCAAATAGATTTTTTTTTTTTTAAAAAACCTAGTAGTTTAGAAACTACATTCAATTTGCTACAGATTCTATTCTTACATTTTTGAAATAGTATAGATAACTTATTCAAATTTTAATACTAAGTTGCCTAACTCTAATTTTTAAAAAAATTTGCCACTTAAGGGCTTTTTTTCCATGATGATCCTGCACATACCCACACATTTCCCACAACCAAATTGATAGGTGAATCTAAATGTATTACTATCACAATTCAAAATGACATTATAGAGGAGGCACTGGCTCTTATTCGTATGGAATTGGGACAAAATGATATAGGATCATCGTGATACCCCTCCATGTTTTGGACATTGGCTCTATTCAGATAGGTTGATGATGACTATTTAGTTACATATGATTTGGATGATGTTTATTTTATGATTATGGTTTATTTTATGAGATAATGTTATGTGTAAACTATATGTTATGTTAATGATTATGTTTCCATTTTGATCAGTTACTTATGGATACTAACTGTAATGCCCTAAATTTAACACTCAAAATATAGTTAAGGACAAAACACAAATTCCAAATTTCGTTCACTTATGCTTGCAAACCTCTCAAAGTTTGCTACCAAAGTAGAAACTACAAGAAGGCATACAACTTTTGACCAATCATGAACTGTAAATCTTTTAGTTAGATAACTAAATTGTTTAGACCATCATGGTCAGTTCAATAGGAGACATGGAATTCACATCTTTGAGGCAGACTTAAATAGTTCAACCAATCCAAAATCGATCTGAAACATTATATAAGTCACATGTCAACAATAACATATATATATATATATATATATATCAGTAGTAATCACAAAAATAATAAGAGAACAATTCCTAGGGGCCAAACCTAGTCCTCGGGGGCTCGTCTCAGACGGCCTTGCCTACGTATATATTTCGCAGAGGCACCGTAGTTCGACAACTAGACTTCAACCATCTCACCCATGGTTGGATAGCAAAAGGGCTATAATCCACTAGATTAAAAGGGTGTCTCTTCCTCAGTTATCATTCAAAATTCAACTATACTACTCGAGAGGATTACTACCAAGATATCAAGTAAAGTAATAATTAAACACACTTGCACGACAATGCTGCAAGGTAAAGCAATATGCTAAGAAGAATTTAGGTCAGTCTAATAGGAAATCACGAAATAGAAATATCACTTATTTAGATTGTTGAATAAACATTCGCAAGATATAGTTTTGTCTTAACTTAAGATCAATTACACCATAAATTAGGGAATACTAATACAATGGGATTAATTAGTTGATTTCATGCATAACCCCTTAACTGGTCCTATGAAGGTCTTAACCAATATTAGTTTCTTAGAAGTTCAATTTCATCCAACCGAGATATCTTCATTCAATTAATGCAAGATAAAAATACTTTAAAAAGTTATCATTTCTTTTGTAATAATAAGACAAAATAAAATAAGATGATTTTCTAAATCATATAAATCAATTTATAACAATCATATGTAGATTGTAGCCAAAAAGAGTAGTGTTGAAACAATCATGACTTTTATGTTCCTTATCCAAAATTAAATCTTCAATATATTATGGAAAGGGGAAAGGAAAAGGAATAAAACCCAGAAAATAATTGGCATATTTCTAAATCATGCATGAGCAGTTTTTTTTTGTTTGTTTGCAACCTAGTTCTCTAGTTTCACCCAAAATTCCAAAACAGTCAAACAAAATAACTTATATTTCAATACTATGCCCTCTATGTGTCATGACCGTTATCTAAAGGATGAATATACAAATATGCTATAATCTCTATATCATTAGTCTACATAGTAGGACAACTTATTTACAATTAATGACGTCTATATTTGTATACATTAACAATGTAGCAAGACAATGTTGAATACATACACAAAAGAGTATAGATAGTTCTAATAGAATTAACATATTTACTTACTATGGAAATCCAAATCTCTTTTTTTTTCAATGTGTTATTTCAATGAAGATTAATTTCTAATGCAAGAAAATCAACAAGTAGCAAGGGTAATTCATAAATAGAATATGAAATCTAATAATAATGGACTTTCTCCCTACATCTCTATTTTTTCAAGATACCTTCTATATGGAACCTTTTGGGAACATTAACTCCTCCATAAAACTATTCCAATAAATAATCTCACCAAATTTTATAACAATAGAAAATACATTTAAAATAGATTTATTGAATAGATTTTAGAACTTTAATTCAACATAAAGATGAATATAAAATAAATGGGGGACATATATATAAAAAAAACACTCATTAGAAAACAGCAGCGTTTAAATGACTATAATTTTCATGTTACTACACTAAATTTCAAAACTCAAAATTCTCTCGAACGATGGAGGAATGAAAGACAAAACCCATAAATAGTATTGCAAAAATCCAAACCATGTGCTAGCAGTTTTATCGATATCGCAGCTCACTAGTTTACCCAAAAACAGCAGTTTGACCATATAATACTCTTTATATGTACTAGAAGCTTGCATGCAACAAACAGCAATTAATTTTTAAGAGAAAAGAAAAGAAAAGAAGACAAGATGTCAAAAGGATTGCAAAGCAACTATAATTTAAATTCATGAGTTATAGATCTTATACTCTAATTAGATGTAATAGTTGCCAGATAAATAATAAATTTAACTGAGGGTTGCACAAAATGTGTGCAGCATTGGATACGAATAAGGCAAATTAATTTCTTTCATTTTCTTTTAAATCACCCAATACAAATATGGCTGGATATGACAATTATAAAATACATATATTCAATTATTTATAAACCTTTAAACATATAGCATAATATTAATTATAGAAGATACTACAGATAATTTCAAACAGTTAAAATCTTATCTCAGCAATTACAGACATGATATTAATGGTTCAGTCAATAAATGAAGATTATCTTCAAATATATTTTTTTGCTTGTTTCCGATCATGTCCGAGAATTGGTTAAAGCTATCTACAATTTTGCATATCATTAATTATGAACATTGAGGAAGAGTCTATTCACCAATGGCAAGTCTTGGTGATTGAACTGAGGAAAACTGACAATATATCGACTGTCTTCAAAATTTGAATAGTTTATCTCCTAATGAAAAGCATAACATCTCTTTACGCCAACCAAATATGAATTTAGTTGAGGCTTTAAATGTCTCAGTATTCATTTATAAACATACACATGCATTTGTTTGTTAAAAAAAAAAATCATGTATATATGTGTGTACGTACCAGACACACATATTGTAGAAAGAAAAACATAAATATAAATATATTTGTAGGGCAGACCTAGTATATTTTAAATTCTAGAACAAAGATTGTTATTATTGTAATCCATCATTTTATGTTTCTTGTGCTTCATTCTCTAGCATGACTTCAGACTCATTGTTAGCACGCTAAGTCTGAAATGAAAGAACTACTGTGCTGAAATATTAATTCTAACTGGTTGAAGGGTCTGGCTTTTACTTTAAAAATCTACTTGATTAGTTATTTAGCGCAATCTGAAGAAGGAAGTTTGGGGCCAACTAGTGAAATGGAAGTGAGTAAGTAGTATCAAAGATTATGGCAAAGATAAGTGCATGGAAGGATATATCCACATCCACATGGAATTAGTGGGCGAAATGAACATTCCCATGGAATTTTAAGATGGCTATTTTTTTTTTCATGCTATTCTTGCTACCATCGTGCTGATACAGCTTATTTGCATAGAGCTGCATATACTAGAGTATGGTTGGACAATATAGAAGGTTCTATTATTTATTTGTTTTCATCTCATGAACTTTATTGTTAATGGAGTAAGGGCCATTAACTTTGGATATCGCAAGATGCATTTGTGTTCAAGCCAGGGGTTTTTATAATAGTGCCACTAGATCTTCCCATAATATTGTTCTTTTCATTCTATACATTGTTTATTCTATTTTGGGCAGAGATATACTCTCAAGAAAGAAGCCTTCCTACTGAGAAACTTCAGTCAACATATGGTGTAATCCATTTTATTCAACAGTATTTTTTTTTTTTGCAACATTCAGTTTTATACATTTTTAGACAATTGTTTTCTGTGAAAGCTGGAAGAATAATAGAAATTTTTTTATCACAACTTAACCCGTAGAGCCATGGATTCTGAAACAGAAGTTAACTCCTTTAGAAGCTAAATGCCAAAGCACATACCCGTTATGAGCGTAATTATGCATGATTAGAATGAAGGTCAAATCTGTTCCAACTGAATGCCTCTTCCAACTGGGCACACTAATCCTCTGCTGATTCTCGATGCTTATCTCCTCACCATTTTCGCGAATAGTGCTGAAACATCACCCCCGATTTTTCTACACTGAGCAGTCACTTCGAATTACATAGCCTGCAATCTTTCCCCCCACTTCACCCCTGGCATGATTAAAAAAAAGGTGTCAGGAAAGATAAGGCGTTGTAGACTGTTTTACCCCTTTTTGTCACATCCGTGACAGGGACGAATAATTCATACATGAAATGCATTCTTCCCATGCTCTACCCAACTACCTTAATCAATGCATCTGTGTGAATCCTCCCCTCTGCTGCTAGGCATTCAGGAATTAAAGTGTCGTATTTACTCTGTTGGCTATTGGTTTTGCCAAGGGCCAAGTACTCATCACTTTCTTACCAACCTTATCAATGCATAGCCCTTAACTACGTAATAAAGAACCAACCACCCAAGATTTCCAATCCCTTTTGAAATCTGATAAAATATGATCATTCTCATTAAGTTATTAATTATTACTGATGTTGTTATTATTAAAGTTTATCTGACATTTAGGAAAGCTATCTATGTTAACGTGTAGGTAATTTATTAATATTGTTATCTTCACCAATTATTTTATGATTTATTAAGGATAAGTGGGTGAATAAATAGTAGTATTAATGGTTTCCAAGCATTGGATAAATAGTAACTTTGTAAGTATTATTTTAAAGGTTCATCCAATAGGTATGTTATTGTTACAATTTTCCCGACAATATCACTATGGTTTGATTGTGATGTAAGTATAAGGAAACACTGTGTTAATCAAGTGCAACTATGTTGGGTAACAAGTATTAACATTCCATACTCATGAAGTCATATATAAATATAGCATCATCTATTACTAATAATAAGGATTAAATATAGAAGTAATTATGCATATATATCAATTGTATTGACTACATATACCATTTCTTTTGTCATATCATCATTAGAATCATACTCTTACATATTATATTGCTATTACATTAACAAAATTGGCTATGAACAGAACTTGATGTCATGACTAGTTAGGCACAATTAACAAGGCCAAATATATCATAATGTCATTATATCGACAAGATTAAAACTAAGTAATTGCATTGTAACGATATTGATTTTTATTTTTTTAAAGCAAAATAAGTTCAGTTCCATAATATTAACAGGGTCAGGCCTCACATATGAATTCCATTTACTCAATGATAGTATTGGCCTCCCTCATAATTCAATTTCACTATTGGGCTTGAAATTACTGTTGAGATGTTTATTAATACCATTGGTAATAATATTATTACTATTAACACTACTCTTGATACGATAATTTAGAGGGAGAGATAAATGACTTCCATAGGGTTTATTAATGCGACTAATAATCTCCTCAGTTTATGACTCCATAGCACCTTTATGGTAAAGGCAATAAAACATGAAATGAAGAAATGATATACAATATCGTTGCCACACAAAATCATCTTATTTAATTCTTATAATAAATCTAGTTATCTATTTGAGTAAAGTATGTAGAAAATTAGGGTTGTATTAATCACACATCACGGTGAGACTACACTAACCTTAATTTTCTTTTGCACAAGTTAGATTATGAGATATGATGTATTATTTCTTATGTGTTTGATCCCCGATTGTGGTGAGAGAGGATGATGTCTCGTTACTCCATTTGAGGAGACATGAGATGTCACCATTTCCCTTCACTGGTGTGCATGTACATGTTTATATATCATATTATGTACGCATTCATCTATGATGTACGGTTGTAGGTAGAGGGCATTGACTCCACCTGGTCCCACAGGTCTGAGCATGTCTGCTCAATTCTGACGGAGGTTGTGGGAGATAGCATATTGGCCCATTTCCCTAACCTTAACCCTTTTGCTGGATATTAGGGCAATGAGCCTAGTCTGTATCTACCTAATCGGATGGCCATTTAGGCAGATCCAGTAATCCTGATTGAGTATGTTGTGTTTATGTTATGGTTTTTTCCTTGTTATGTCTATCATATTGTGGTTAATTAAGTTTAATTCTATGATTTTTTATTAATAAATAATAAT
The DNA here is from genome assembly GCA_007258455.2 of Sequoia sempervirens. Taxonomy (NCBI): domain Eukaryota; kingdom Viridiplantae; phylum Streptophyta; class Pinopsida; order Cupressales; family Cupressaceae; genus Sequoia; species Sequoia sempervirens. The sequence goes on from VDFB02108503.1 coordinate 16,970, forward strand.
TTAATCCACTGTGTAAAATTATTTTTTATTTTAACAACTCTATAATTTAATAGAAAATGAGTAAATTATATTTATAAATATTTCAAAACAAAATTTATTTATATAAACTACATAATGTAATTAATTAATTAATTTGACCTTTTGGTTTATTTATTAAACTTTTGATAGTATAATGATTGGTTGGTTGAGGGGTGGTTTGTGGAGAAGTTTTCTTTTTTCTCTAAGTGGCAATCTTTAGTGGGAGATATACATTTTAGGGTTTTAGCTTTGAAGTTTGGTCAAAATGAAAATGAATTGAAAAGCTAAGGATTATGGGGAGTGTGATTGCTTAGATTCAGGGACTTCTTCATTCATCAAAATTAATTGCAAGTTTGAGGTAGGCATTTTAATTCTCCTCCATTAATTTTTTTAGAATAAAATGATTCATTGTGTCCTTCTTGTATTATATTTCTAAGTGACAATATGGTATTCAAGTTAATGATGTAAAGGATAATATATTTATATTGTGATGCTTTGTATTTATATATATATACTTTTCTATGCATCCTCCTTGCCTAGTTTCAAGTATGTTGGAAATCACAATTGTTCATGGATTGTTCATTCATCAACCCTTGCCCGCCCAGACAATTTATGTTGGTGTATGTGTGTTGCATCATGTTTCTTTTTCTCCTTTATATATTTTATTTCTTTCCATTTTTTGTTACATGTACCTGCCAATAAAACAATTTGTTGCATTGGCAATAACTTTTTTCTATGAACTAGGTTTTTTGAATTTTTGATTTAAGGTGTGCAACTTAGTTATGAAAAACATATCCAAAAGCTAGTGCTACCTAGTTCTTCAATTTGGAACTGTGTATCAATTAGTGATAGCCACTCCTATTTGCAAGTTGGTGGCTAGCCAATAGAATTTAAGTTTGAACTTTAGATTTGTATATTTCTATAATGTTTTAGGGTTTCGGGCCTTGAACATCATTTTTACTATATAGATTTGGGGTGCATATAAACTCCAATTATGTCATAATTGGGAAATTGAGATTTTTGAATTCTCAAAACAATAAATGCGAATAAACATATATATTGTGATAACTGTTATATATTTCTTTATATCTCTCATGTATGGCTTTATGATAAATAATGTTATTTTTTTGTATTTGGTTGTTATAGTTATTTAATTAGGTAATTATGTAGTTTAGATTTAATAAATTGAAATTAATTAATTAAATAATTTTTGGTAATGAATAGTGTTAATTAACATATTTGAATTGTTATATTATTTAATTGGTTGGTGTTTGGAAGAAACTTATTAAATAAAATTTAATTAATGTAAGTTAATTATTGTTTGAAGATGTTAGTCAATAATGTTATAAATAATAAATAAATATTAAATTATTATGTGATGTCATGATTGACAATGTCATTATGTGTTTTGTACTTTATTTAGTGTCATTTGAAATTTATTCCCTTTTTATTAATGTTTAATGGAATTAAAATTGAGTCAATCGTGTACCTTGTAAGCTCATTGTGGGGAATCAATGTTCTGGTAGTCAGGTGCAGTGTGGTTATAAGT
>VDFB02108504.1:0-22579 GCA_007258455.2 Sequoia sempervirens
AAAAGTGGGCTAAGTCACCAATAGTGGAAAATTAGTCCCACTAAACTTGTATTTTGGAAGTTTTAGTAGATTTGGATACCCCTTTGGCCAAAATGGGCTTCAAAACAATTTTTCTAGATTTGGGACTAAGTCACCCAGATTGGCACAAGTGTCCCAATCAGCTTCTACATTAGTTTTTTCAGGATTCTATACCTTTATTCCATCCTTTTTCAATGTCAAGGGGCACACTTTCTGTTTCATAACTCTTTGTCTAGTTTTGTTTACATTTCTAGGTCATTTATCACATGTTTGCATACAACACTGTGTTTTCAAATATCCTACATTTGAATAGTTTTGCATTAATAACCATTTTTCTTTCTTAGTTTATTACATTAGTACATTGCATCTAAGCATATTCCATCCATCCATACATTAACTTTGAGTGTAGACATTAGCATTTTGGGACCATTTTCTCTCCTTCTAGGTGAAAAGCCTAGAAGAGTTAGAGAACCCTTGGGTAACCAAAATTTTTGTTTACACTCCCTTCATCTCTTTGGTATCCATCATTTTTGTATGAATTATGACCTCCTCTATCACTACTATAGAAATTTCTATCTTATCTTCCTCTTCGATATGAATTGGCATCCTTTTCTTCACTCTGATAGGGTTTCCCATCTTTTTTTGATCTACATAGGGTCTTCTTTCTCCAGATTTTGATCCGTTCCTCTGTAATCTTCCTCACACTTCTTTTTCTTTATTCAAGTTTATTTTTTAACTTCTCCTCAACTTTCAATGAAAATTGATATGCCTCTTCAACTAATGTCATCTTCACTAGGATCAATTGTTCTTGGATGTTTGTTCTCAATCCATTGATGTATCTCACCACCTTTTCTTTGCTTCCTTCATTATTTCCAAGCCTAATGATCATCTTGTAGAATTCTCTTGTATACTCCACAAATTTCTTCTTTTTCCTCAGGTGTTGAGATCTTTTAAATAATTCAAGTTCATAGTCAACTAGTATGAATTTATTCTTCAACTTTGTCACCATTCTATCCCATTTGATGATTTCTTCTTCCCTCTTCTATTTATATCCAATTGAACTTATTTCCACCATAATGCAACATGACCTTTCATTTTTTTTTTATAAATATAACTCTTTTTTTATCTTCAATTTCTTCATATTCAAAACATTTCGTCCATTTCATGGATCCAATCAATCAACTCTTCAATGTTGAAATTTCTCATGTAATTTTGAATTTCAACTCTAGGTCACTTATCAATTTTTGATATAACCTTTAAAATCTTCACTTGATATGATTATTATTCTTCTTCACCTAGGGATTCTTCAATTCAATTTGCAAAATGAACTTCTTCATCATCACTTTCATCCTCATGTATAGGGTTTAGGCCTCACATTTAATCTTCTTCTACTACATCTAATAGGACTTACATTTCATGAATCATTTCCAACATTTCATCCATCCTTCTAACAAAATTTATCATATTAGGCACTCTCCTCAATGGTATATCTACCCTTCGATCTAATGCAACTACCTCAATTCGATGATCTAGCTAATTAGTTGAAAACACATGTAGTCTTCCTCAAGTCGATGATCTATTCACCATAAAGAATGCCTTCAGGGCTTGTAAACTTGCTCCAGATACCACTTGGTGTAGTCATGGATGAAGGGTTTAGGAAGAAAATTCCAAACAACATAGATTAGAGTCAACACAATGAAAATAAAACAAGAAAGCATTTTGAAAATATGAATCTTTATTGAATTGGAAATCTTAAATGCAACATATGCCTCATGGGAAAATAACCAAGGCTCACAATCCTATCACAAGGGAATTCAATAATACAACTAGCCAAAGGCCTTATTGCAGTCTCTCAACAAGGTATATTGAAAATATATAAAATCTAATCATGAGAATCCTAACTAACTATCTTCCTATGAATTACAAATAATTATAAATATGATTCTCTAGCTCCAACAAATATGTACATCAGCCACAAGGTTTTACAAAACTCGATGACTAATCAATGTGAAGGTATCCTTAAAACATAAGATAATCCTTCATGAAATGGATTGAATTGTTAATCTCTAAGATAGATCCCATTGGACCCAAAATGACTGTATGATGTCCCATTATGCTCTACACATTTTGGAATAGGTCCTTACTAAGAAATTTGGACCAAGTTGGCCCCAATTGCTCTAACTATGAATTATAGTGAAATTATAAGAGTGATAACATTCAAGAAACAAATGTAAATGATCTAAAATATGGATATATTGTATATGAATTTGTGAAGATGTTATATCCTACTCTGTGAGCTAAGAACTAACAATGTGGTGAAATGTGAAATGAAATACTAAAACTGCTACTGAATGAAATGTAAGAAAATATATTTTTTGGTTGATACAATATTTCTTTAAAACTAGGGATGATCTTGCATCACTAGTGCTCCTATAACCACTTGCATTAAAATTTGAAAGCTTTCAATGGATTACATTATACTTTCTAATATTGTTTATTTAATACCCTATAATGTCCTTTTCTTAAGTTAAATAACAAGTCATAAATATTGCTTTCCCTCTAGAAATCTCATGTATGATCTAGTAGTGGACACTTTAGTAGTAGATCATTGGAATTTTTTTTATTAATAGGATATCATTAGTGAATGATGGAACAAAATTCCTTTTCTTATGTTAATAAATACCTACAATGCCAACAACATAGTATATTAATCCAAGCTACAACATAGGGACTTTCTACCCAAGCTTTGCATTGCCTATTTTTTGTATGGTATTAGGATATAATGATAAAATATATTTATATTGGTTCTAAAATTCATACTTTCATAATCACCACTACCAACTATTTCATGAGTTAGGTTGAAGATATTTAGTCGAGTTTCACTATGGCTGAAATAATTTGTAGATTTATCATAGATAACATAATTCACTTCTTTTTATTATAGGTTCTACTTTATTTTTTTTATAATGGTTCATAATTTAAGAATAAATAAGTGAAGAAATTATTAAAGAGATTTAATATTTAAAATTATTTTTCTACACCTTACTATTCTCAGTCTAATGGTCAAATTGAGGCTTCTAATTAAGCCTTTAGAAAAATTCTTCACAAAATGGTTAAGAAACATAGAAAATATTGGCATATTCAAATCTCATATACATTATGGGCATAGTGCACGAGTATTCATATGGATACTAGTACTAGCCCTTACAATATCATGTATGGTACCAATGTGATTATGCCCTTAGAGATGGAAATTCATTCATTATGAGTTTCCCTCAAAGGATTTATTGATGAAAATACTTATGATGAATAATATCTTCACTATATTGAAATTCTCAATGACCAACACCTAAATGATCTAAAAATTAGTCAAGTTTGTCAAAAACCTCTTTCTTTTAACTACAACCAATGTATTCTTTCTCATTCTTTTAGATAAGTTGATTTATGTATTCTTTCTCATTCTTTTAGATAAGTTGATTTATTTATCTATGAAAATCAATGTAATGTACATGCATCCACTAGTACTAAAGGAAAATTTATCCCTAACTAGTTGGGTCCTTACATCGTCATCTCTATTTATGGTTTTTGGGATTATGGTATTTCTATGAAGGATGGTAACCCACTTAAAGAACATATAACTGAGATGCATCCTCATTATTTTTATTCTTAATTTATTTATGTGACACTATTATAATGATAAATCCTTTTAGGATTGATATTGTTTATCTAATATCATTCATTCATCAACACAAACCATTTTTATTATGATATTCTTGTATATTTTATATTATGTATGAATATAAGATCCACATCTATAGTACACAATGCATTAGATTGTTTAAATGTGTAAAATATTTGTAATTCTTTAAATTCTTGTTATTTCTATTCTTGACACATTATGTTTTGTTGAAATATATTATTACTTTTCATTCTTTTTAAGAATTAACTGATAATTTTTATTGATCATAGATTTAATTTATTAAATATTCTAATTAAATTTTTATCTCAAATATCCATAACTTTCTTTCTCATTTTCTATGATAATAATGTTGCAACAAGACCATCCATCTTGGTTTCTTTGAGATTAGTACTAATATCAAGGATTAAATTCTTCGGTGAATTGGGAGAAGAACAAAATAACATAATACACTTATCCTCTTCATAAATTAAATGTATTTAAATGATTATGTATTCAATCACTCTCCTTCATTTTAAGAGATTTTTTTTATGAAACTTATTTAATAGACTCTTGGCTTTGTAGATATTGTTGGGAAAATGTGTCTCAACCTTGCAATTAAATATGATTTATTGTTGATAGGATATATATACATATGTCATAGTTACACTGATAGGTGTATACAATGGTAGCAAAGAGCAAAGTGTTAGTGTGTTAACTTTTGTAGGAAACTCCTAAAATAACTGACATACATTAAATAATGATATATTGTAAATCTAGACCATTCATTGTTAGGTTTTAGATCTATTGGTCGATATTTTGTTGGCCTATCTTACCCTAGAATATAACCCTATTTTATGAGGGAATTGTATTACAATTGTGGCAGAGATGGTGATGTATTCTAAGAGTCTGATAGTGGTCATATTATCTCTTGATCTCTGAGTGGTGATACTCCTATGAGAAGCTTACTTTGCAAGTATATTGTAATCTTTGTGATTTACTGAATAATATATTGGGCAGATTTTGGAGTGTGGGATTTTTCTCTCGAAAGGGTTTTCCCCATGTAAATCATTATGTCATGGTATAAGTGATATTTATATTTATTTCTATTTAAGTTTTAGTAACTATTAAAGATCTATAATGTTTTTCATTATTCTCCTCTCAAGATTAGTGTAAGAAGTTGTTTTGATACCTTAGCCTCCTTACAAGTGGCATTAGAGTTTGATCACCTTTGGTTTTAGTTGTGGGTTGTTGGGTTTTTTGAACTAATCTATATTTGAGTGGGAGCTTGTGTAGAAGATACGTTGTGATATTTTTTCTTGAATTTTTAGATGGCAAGTTCATCACGAAGAATAGAGGTAGAGAAATTTTCTGGAAATAATTTTGAGATGTTGAAGCTGAAGATGGAGAATTTGTTGATAGATAGATATTTGTGGGATGTTTTTGATGAGAATGTTTCAAGGCCTACAAATCCTACTCAGGTAATGTTATGGACTGTAAAATAAAGGGTCTAATAAAATTCTACTTTCAGTAGAATCTATTTTAATTAATGTCCATGAGGAGACCTTTTCACATAAACTATGGAAAAAGCTTGGTGAGATGTATGAGGCAAAATTTTAGTGAAAAAAATTTTCTTGAGGAAGAAGTTATATTCCTTAATAATGGATGAGGGTGGATGAATCAAAGACCACCTAGAAGCATTCAATATGTTGGTGGCTAAATTCGCATCAATTGGTGTTAAAATGATGAGGATGAGAAATGTCAAATTTTACTTTGTTTTTGCCCCTGGTCATGGGATTCTCTTGTTACAGCTATTAGAAATTACTTCTATTATATTATTATATCTTGGAGATGTGGTGGGTTCTTTTATTTTTAAAGAGATGAGTAGGAAGGTATTCGTCACTTCCAAGGAGGCCCTAAATATTCGTGGAAGACCTAAGGAAAAAGGAAAGAAAAATAAGAAGCGTGACAAATCCAAGTCTAGGGGGAGATCTAAATCTCTTGGAAAGTCAAAAGTTATTTGTTGGAATTGCAGTAAGCTTGGACATGTTCGTAAGGAATAAAAATAAGAAAAGAAGAAGAAAAAGAAGAAATTTGATTATGATTCTTAGTCTAAGAAGGAAGATGGAAAAACATTCATTTACCCAACTTTGGAAACTCATCTCGCAGGAGTAATGATGCATGGTTGAATTCACTCCAAATTAATATCTTTACATGACCTTTAATAGAGATTGTATTTTTAATGAAGAATTTGATGGAAGTGCGTGTACTTGGGTGATGATTCTCATTTTAGAAATTGTTGGCCATGGTAAAAGTTAAAATAAAATTTCCTGATGGTAGAATAAAAAGCATTAATGGTGTATTGCATATCCCTAGATTAGCACAAAAAAAGTTATATGTGAGAAAACTAATAGATACAAGTGTGCAAGTAGTATTTTCTGATGCAGGATGTAAGATGGTCATTGGTGCTATGGTGATTTCTATAGGTGTCAAATATGGCATATTGTATAAATTGGATGCATGCATTGTTGAGTGCAATACTAGTACTTCTATGAAAATCAAGTCTATGGAAGAAGTGAGGGTTTCACCTTCAACCAATGGTCATGGATTTTGGGTACCCAAAGGTGCTCTTTCTTTTGAGTCAAAGTTACCTATAGATAAAACTATGTTATGGCACCAAATACTTGGCCATGTTGGAGAAAAGGTCTCAGGACCTTGAAAAACAAAAACCTTGTTAAAAAAAAACCACATTCAGTTTTACTCGAGTTCTCATAAATCTTGTGGTGTATTGGATCTTATTCATTATGATGTGTTTGGTGTTGTATACATTCCTTTGATTGGAAAATCCACATATTATGTTTCATTTATTGATGATTATAGTAGGACATGGGTATATTTTCTAAAGAGTAAATTTGAAGTTTTTAGTCGATTTAAAGAATTTAAAGAAATGGTTGAGTTGTAGTTTGGAAAGAAAATAAAATATTTGAGGACTGATAATGGCAGTGAAATTTTATCTAATGATTTGATAAATTTTGTAAAGATTTTGGTATTCATAGATAGAAGATAACTTCATATGCTCCACAACAAAGTGGAGTTTCTTAAAGAATGAACAATAGACTGATGTAGAAGGCTATGAGTATGTTGAGTGGTTTTGGTCTGGAACAAAGGTTTTGGGTTGAAGTTGTTTCCACTACCTATTGCTTGATTAATAGGTCTCCTACATCAGCTCTTGTTGATAAGAAACCTATAGAGGCATGGTCAGGTTGTAAGCCTTCATTAAGACATCTTAGAGTCTCTGGTTGTGAGGCATATGCACATGTTCTAAAGGAGAAGTGAGTAAAGTTGGAGAAGAAGGTTGTGAAATGCATCTTCATCAAATATAGTTATGTTGTGAAAGGATAGGAGATTTAGAATCCTATTGCACAAATGGTAATACATAGTAGAAGTGTTATTTTTAGGGAAACTAAGCCTTCTTTTGTTACATTACAGCCAAAACAAAGTCAACAAGATGTGATTCAATTTCCTTCTAAACCTAAGAAAGTAGAATTGAGGCCCATAGATAGACAAGATGTTGAGGAGAGATCAGGCAGCTCTATATCTTCAAAAGAGGAGAAAGAACCTCCAAATCAACTTTTTTGTAGGTCCACAAGACATAAAAAACCACCTAAAAGGTATTCACCTAATGATTGGAGATGTATTTTTTCTTTAAATACTAAAATGGATGAACCTAGATATGTAGAAGAGGAACTAGTTATGAATGATACAAAATATTGGAAGATTGCTATGGATGGAGAAATGAAACCTTTGAAAAAGAATGATACATGGGATCTTGTACCATTTCCCAAAGGAAAAAATCTCGTTGGTTGCAAATGGGTGTTCAAGAAAATGATTGGTTCATATGGAGGTATTGAGAAGTACAAGGCAAGGTTTGTTGTGAAGGGTTACTCTCAAGTTGAGGGTGTTGATTATGGTGAGATATTCTCTCCTGTTGCAAAAATGATATCCATTAGATTTTTGCTTTCTATTTCTCTTGCTTATGATTTAGAGGTTGTGCAAATGGATGTGAAAATTTCTTTCCTTCATGGTGATTTGGAGGATGATATTTATATGACACTACCAAAGCAATATATGGTGAAAGGTAAAAGTAAGTTGGTTCGCAAATTGAAGAAATTTTTGTATGGACTAAATAGAGTCCTAAGGTGTGGTACCAAAAATTTGATACATATGTGTCGAGTTTGGGATTTGAGAATTCTAAATTAGATCATTATGTTTATTATAAAAATGATGGTGATCATTTCCTATTTATTAGATTATATGTTATTTATTTGTAGAGGGAAAGGTATGTATGAATTCATAACTAAAATCTCAACTTGCTACTAAATTTGAAATGAAAGATATTGGAGTAGCTAAACACATTCTTGGAATGGAAATTAAAAGAGATAGAGTGAATAGAAAGATATGGCTTGGCCAGAGTAAGTATGTCAACTCAATTTTACAGAGGTTTGATATGCATGATTGTAGAACATTGTGTGTTCATGTTTCAATTGGAACAAAGTTATCTATGTCAGATTGTACAACACCTCCATCAAAGATGGAAGACATGAGCAGAGTGCCTCACCAGAGTGCATTTGGAAGTTTGATGCATGCTATGGTTTGTACTAGACTATACATTTTGCAAGTAGTGGGAGGTCTTTCCAAATATATGTCTAATCCTGGTAGAGTTCATTGGGATGCAGTTAAAAGGTACTCTTCATATATTTTTGGGGTACCTAAGATTATTCCTTATGTTATCATAGTAATATGACTGGAGACAATATTTCCCTTGATATTTATGGTTATGTGGATTCAAACTAGGAAGGTTTGTTGATAGAAAAAGATCCACCAATTCTTATGTGTTTACTTTATTTGGTGGTGCAATTAGTTGGATGAGTAAGTGATAGGTTGTGGTTACTTTTTTCACTAATGAAGCAAATTATATGTCAAATACTCATGCTTGTAAAGAAGCCATTTGGCTTAAGAAAATATGTTCAAATATTGGAATAAAAGAAGGTGCAATGACAAGTTATTGTGACAGATAGAGTGAGATATGTCTAGCCAAGAACTTGACATTTCATGCCAAGACCAAGCACATTAATGTATAGTATTATTTTGTTATAGATATGGTTGAAAATGGTAGGGTGAAGCTAGTTAAGGGAGAGACTTTTATGAATGTTGTTGATTCTTTAACTAATCCTATGAGCATAGAGAAATTCAGATGGTGTTCAAATATTATGGGCCTTTTGGTCCCTAGCAAGTAAAGAGCTAATGTTTACACCCTCATGTTTCTTTTGCAAGGTGTTCGACAAGTGGGATATTTCTTGGTAAAATGTGTCTCAACCTTCCAATTATATATGATTTATTGTTGATATGACGTATATATTTACATATATATTTCCTAGTTACACTGATAGGTGTATACAATAGCAACAAAGATAAAAGTGTGAGCATGTTAACTTTTTCAAGAAACTCATAAAATAGCCAACATACATTAAATATTGACATATTGTAAATATGGACCATTCATTGTTAGGTTTTAGATCTAATGGAAGATATTTTTTTGGCCTGTCCTTCCCTAGAATGTAACCCTATTTTATGAGGGCATGTTTTATTATGTTTATAGTAGAGACAGTGATGTATTCCAAGATTTTGATAGCAGTCATGTTATCTTTTGGTCTCTAAGTGGTGATACTCCTATGAGAAGCTTGCTTTGCAAGTATATTGTAATCTTTGTGATTTATTGAATAATATATTGGGCGGCTTTTAGAGTGTGGAGGTTTCCTCCTGAAAGGGTTTTCCCCATGTAAATCACTATCTCATGGTATGCATGATATTTATGTTTATTTCTATTAAGTTTTAGTAACTATTAAAGATGTGTAAATTTTTGCATTATTCTCCTCTCAAGTTAGTGTAGGAAGTTGTTCTGCTACCTTAGCTTCCTTATAGATATCACGCAACCATTTCCATAGATCATATTTTATTTCTCTTTAGAAACAATTATTAAGATTTAATATATAAGACAAATGCACATTTTTCCAAGTTCTTTCTAATCCACCTTATCCCACTCATCATGATCTATTTTTCTTAGATTTTTATACCAAAAATTGATCCCTATCTTCAAGGATATGCTTCATTTTTAGCATGCATGGATTGTATTTGGTTCTAATTAAGTTTTTAATATCTAACCAAGATGAAGATGTAGTCATGGATTATACATAAATGTACAAAAAAATAAAATAAAACTTTGACTATAGGTCAAAAAACTTTCAAACTTTCACCCTATAAGAAAATGTAGTAAGGGTCTAATACTAAATGTTAGAAATGAAGGTGAAAATATTATATAAATATAAATTTTACAATAAATTTGATTTTACCAAGTAGATAACCAAATGGAGACCACAAAAAAAAAATCAAAAATAAAAAGAAATATTGAGTAGAAAATAAACCCATAACATATTGTTCACATGAAGAAACTTGTTCATAAAAGACTCCACAAAGAAGAGAGTCCCAATTTGATATTATCTTTTGAAATAAAAATTACAGAAAATCCTTCCCATCCCTTCTTAAATCTTCAATCCCCCCTCATCTAAAAAAAATATACATTACTTTTACTTCCCCTACCACTTAATAAATAATACTTTTTCAAATTTTGTGTCAATTTTTTTTTCCACATTCCAATGCCCTCCTTAGAAAGAATCCAAGCATTAATTAAATCCCAATATATGTTGCAACTTACTTTAACTGAAATTGACACAGTTTGTTCTTATGGACACCTCATTTTTCCACATTCCAAGGTACAAATATTTTTATTTCCCAAGGTTTTCTATCCAAAAACAATTTCAAGTTTCACAAAAATCTCATGTGAATATGGCCCAAAACTATCATAATCTTCAATATATCTTTCTAGTAAGCAGTAACTTCATGCTAGTAAAAATTTAATTATTTCCTCCAATAAACAAAACTTATGATACTAGTAAAACCTTATGGTTAAAAAAACATTTCTAATGGTGAATCCATCGTCTAATATGAATTATTCACAAAAATTATTAGGAATGATTAAATACATGGGATTTACAACCTTGATGACACCTTAATTCTAATATATTTGTATCATCAACTATTGAATTAAATCTAGCTTCATCTATAGCATGCATGAGAAAATTAAGAGCATTTTTATGGTGATATGTCATAACTCCATCTACTTGAATGATATCATTAAAATGAAAATATAAAGGGACCCATGAACCCCCTCTAGATCCCAATGAAGTAAACTAAGGAGCAAAGAATTTAAAAATTAGATCCAATATGTTTGATATGAGAATTTATTAAATTTTTAGAAGAAAATTGTTATAATACAATGTAAATATCTTTAAGAAAGGAAAAATATATAAATCTTTTTATTTTTCTAAATTTTAATAGTAAAAAACAAATCAAAATAAAAAAAAGGAATCAATGTGTATGTGAAGCCCATATACATGCATATAGGAGCATGTGAAACGAATGCAAGAAAGGTCATGCAGAATGCAAGAAAGATAATGTACATATAGGGAGAATGTAGTAGACAACCATATGTTTTTTTCCAAAATAGAATTACTCAATAGTTTATTTTATTTTAAAATTATTTTATTTATTACATTTTTAAAAAACTAATCACCTTTAAAAAAAATAAGATGGCGCAAGTTGGCAAGTAGGAGAAAAAAAAAGTAGAGGAGAAAAGAAGCTGATGGGGCAATATGGTGGAGGATGGAATCCTAGGGAAGAAGGTGGATGGAGATGACAACCAATAGAAGGTGGATCACATCCCCTAGTGGGTATTAAAAAATGGAGCCTAGGTGGATAAGTGTCACCCACACTATCACCAGAATGGAAACATGGAAATTTGAGATCGCAACCAGAGTATAAGCCAGCTCAAGGATGGCAAGAAGAGGGCTCCTGATGGAATGCAATAGCGTGCTAGAGGAACAAGAAAAGATGGAGCACATGTGAGCAAAGGCATGGGTGGTTCTGGGAAAATGGTTGCAATGTGAAACCATCGAATCCTAGCTAGTGCAACAAGGGAAAAGGAATTCAAAAGAACACCAACAAAGTCTAGAGAATCAAGGGATCAAGAAACCCTAAGCTAGGGAATGAAGGAAAAATGAGCCATCAATTGGGAGAAGAATTTGAGTTTGGAGGAAGAATGAATCAACGAGATCGGGAACTATCTAGAAGAAAAATGAATAGAAGGAAGATCTAAAACAAAGTGAGTGAAGGAAATTGTTTGCGACCACAGGGAAGTAAATTGTACCAAATTCCTTCAAAAATGATTGAGCCAAGAGTGATCAGATTGATGGAGAGATCTTTGTTTTCCAAGTGGACTGGGGTAGGGTGCCCTAGGGAGGAGATCAAAGCATGGTGTCCAAAAACAAATACAAAGAATAGGTAAGCATCTACCAACTACCAAAATCTTTCTTTCTCATAGAATGTATAGATCAAAAATTAAAGCTAGAAATTATAGAAGGATAACCTTTGTTTTTGAATGGTGATAGTTTTCACTACCTAAATTGGAGATCAAGTTTCAATCCCTAGAACTAAAAAATAATATCAAATCCCTACCTGGATCAAACTGGTGGATCTTCCCTTTGAATTTTGGAATGTGGAGGCTATGGTGAGATTAGGTGATGCTCTAGGGGTGTGTTTAGGGGTTGATGAAGAATTCATAAATGGAAAAGATGGGGCTGAATCTTGCATACTAGTAGAAATAGATGAGGGGCTAGGAATCTACAAGAAAATAGAATTCTAACAAAGTATGGAAGCAGACAACATGAGATAAAGTTATGGGAAGGATTAGAACCCAAAAAATGTCTCTTTAGAGAATCATTATTGGAAGGAAATTCATAGAGGGGAAAGGAGACAAAAGAAGATGATAAAGAGTGGGAAGAATGAGAGGATGAAATATCTCAGGGAGTGGCAACCAAGATCACAAAAGATACATCAAAGGATGGTAGAAATAATCTTGAGCAAATGAAATCTAGAGGAGTCTCTCAAGAATGTAACAATGCCTCCCAATAAAGGAAAAATACGGGTTGGGAAACTTTCAGGTAGAAAAAGCTCTCAATTCTCTTCTGGATGAGGCACAAGAACTCCAAAAGGACATGAATGTCCAAATTTGGGAATTGACTAATGAAGTAGAAAGGGTGGAATTCGAACCCCTAGAAGTAGGAGAGGGGTCTAGAAAGGACAAGAAAAACACCAAAGAAAATAATGAGGAAGATCTATAGGAGGAAGAAGATGACTTCATGTAGTCTAAGGAAGAGGAGAGTGATCAATTCTCAAATTGAGAAGGTGAACCCTGGGTGGAGGAAGAGGAAGGAGAGTTACTTGAGGAGAGGAAGCTTGACCAGTCAAAATAAAATATAAATGTACCAAACATAAAGAATAAATCTGAAAGGGGCAAGAAAATAAGCAAAGCCAAGTTGACGATTGCAAGCAATGCCTATGGATAGAAAAAATTGTTTGTTGTGAAGGGTAGCCTCCATCCTAGGGTAGAATAAGGATCATAATGTGGAATGGCAGGGGAATTAATGCCCCTAAAAATGGTGTAGGGTCAAGAACCAAATTGACCAATCAAAGGAAGACACAATGCTAATCCAAGAATTGAAATGGAGTAGGGAGGAAGGAAAAAGTAGATTGAGCAATTGAAGATAGTGGAGAAGCTAGAGGAGAATTTGGTGGCCTGGGAGTAATATGGAACCCTCTAACAATAGATGGGGAAATGGAAAAAGAAGAAGACAATTGGTAGTTGATAAAGTTCAAAGATCTAAAGAAACATGAAAGTTTCTTTAGCATCAATGTTTATGGGCCAATAGCCACCAGAGCAAAAAGACAAGTGTGGGATAGAATTTGAAGGGAGTTAGAAGAAAGGAGAGATGTGAAAGCAATAGTTGTAGGAGATTTTAATGAAACCCTAAACAATGAGGAGAAACAAGGAGGCCTTGGAAGAATAATAGCCATTCAAAAAGATTTCAAGGAAATTATAGATAGAAATTTGCTAAAGGATTTGTAGACCAAAAATGGAACATTTACAT
Source organism: Sequoia sempervirens (assembly GCA_007258455.2). Classification (NCBI taxonomy): domain Eukaryota; kingdom Viridiplantae; phylum Streptophyta; class Pinopsida; order Cupressales; family Cupressaceae; genus Sequoia; species Sequoia sempervirens. The sequence continues at coordinate 13,798 of VDFB02108504.1, forward strand.
GCACAAACAAGAGGAAGGATTTCATGAAAATAGTAGAAATATTGGACATATTCTTGCTATGGGGAGACTCGGGACAAGTAGTAGCCCCCTAGGAAGCCAAATCCTACACTTTATAGGGTCAAACCATTTTCCAATCTTATTGACTTTTGGATAGGAGGACACCCCAAAAGGAAGCTCTTTCAAATTTGAAAACATGTGGCTGAGAGATGAACATCTACTAGAGCTAATTGAGAATTGGTGGAATGAGATTAAATTTGGAGATAAATCAAAACTATTCAAGATAAAAAAGAAGATAAGGTATATCAAGAACAAGCTCAAAGAATGGAACATGACACACTTCAAAAATATTTTCCAAAAGAGAAACTACAATAAGAGATCAAGGCCTTGAATGAGCACATAATAAAGAAATAAATGAATACAAAGAATTTTGAAAATGAGAAATATTTGAAAGAAGAGTTAGCAAAAATTCTAAAGAGAGAAGAATGATATTGGCGCCATAAGTCAAGGGAAACATAGTTGAAATAATGAGATAGAAACACCAAGTACTTCCACAATAAAACAATTTCCAATCGAATTAGGAACAAGATTGCAGAAATAAGGAAGTCCAATAAGGAGGAAACACAATCTATTGAGAAGGTGAATAAGAAGGAAGTCAGATTCTTTGAAGAGATTCTGAACAAGGAAAACTAGGAAAATAGGGCAACAAGGGACAATTTTTTGAGTTCAATACCCTCAATTATAAAAGAAGATCAAAACAGGCGACTATATCAAAAGATTTCAATGGAGGAAGTTAGGGAAGTAGTCTTTTAGATGAATCCAAACAAGGCCCCAAGCCCAAATGGTTTCCTAGCAAGATTCTTCAAAAATTTATGGGATATAGTTGGGAAAGATCTATGGGTGGAAGTGGAGGAATCGAGAAGAAAAATGACAATGTTGGGAGCACTAAATCACACATTCTTGGCTCTAATTCCAATGGAACAAGACCCATAGGCATTGAACAATTTCTGACCAATTTCCCTATGCAATACGGTGTACAAAGTGGTCACAAAAGTAATAGCAAATAGACTCAAGGAAGTTCTGAATTAGGTCATATCAGAAGAACAGAGTGTAATTTCTCCAGGAAGGTCAATAATAGAAGGAATAATCATTGCTCATGAAACCATACACTCAGCTAGGAAGAACAAGGATGCCTACATAGTATTGAAATTAGACATTATCAAAGCCTATAATATGGTAGATAGACAATTCCTCCTTGAGGTTTTGAGAAAATTCAGATTTGGAGTGAATTGGATCAATTGGGTTAAAAGTTGCATCTCCATAGCTAAATTCTTGGTACTGGTGAATGGGTGTGCACATGGCTTCTTCCCCTCCACAAGAAGGTTGAGACAAGGTGATCCCCTCTCCCCATTTTTGTTCATAATTATGGTAGAGGTGTTGGGGAGAGGGATACAAAGACTAAGGCAGGAAATGAACCTACAACACATCTAAAATTTGCAGATGACACAATTCTGATGGGAGAGGACATAAAAAGGGAAGAAAGAGTGATCAAAATATTTCTAGATGATTACTGTAGTGCATCAAGGAAAAGAATCAAATGGGGAAAGTCAAAGGTTTTCTTTCTCAATACCCAACCGAGCTTACAAAAGGACTTAGCCAAAATCCTAAATCTAAAAGTGGCAACATTGTTAGGGAATTTCTTGGGATGCCCGTGTTTGTAGGTATAAACAAGAAGTGCTATTAGTGATCCCACAATAGTGGTTTACAATTTTGGCCAAACTGACACCTAAATTATTATTTTTAACTAAATCTTCACTTTCGAGGCACCTATAGCTAAACTGTGAGATAATTGAAGATGATACAAACTAGAGTTTCATGAAATTTTGTTGAGATTCTAAATATATTTTTCAAAATTTTTTGGAATTAGATGCGATTCTTTCCATCTCCCTCAAAAGCTATTTTTTTTTTTTTCAGAAAACAACATTTTTAAAAAGTGATGCACACCGTATAACACAACTTTTTTTCCATGAAGGATGAAATTCTAATTCTTTCGAATTTAGATTTGTAACTCTGATATCTAGTGCTTCCACTTGGTTAGATAGTGTTTTATTGAATATTTTTCCTTAATCAATTTTTGAAGTCAAACCAATAACAATTTAGACATAGGTGAACCATATAATGCGTAACTTTTTTTGTATGTATCGAAATTCAATTTTTTTTTGTTGGATCAAGGACTACGGTATCTAGTGCACTCATATTTTTCAATTTTTTTTTTGATAATCTGTTATTTTTCCACATGTACAAAACAAAGAGCTTGATTTTTAGTGAAAAACCTACATTTACAAGAAATAAAAAATAAAATTAATCATTTAATTAAAATTATACTTTTTTGGAAGCTTATAATAGGAATACATACAAAAATAAATTTTAAATGAATTCATTTGATCCCTCAAAGGTAAATCAAAAGTGGTTTTTTATTAGAATTTTGATAGGTGTAAAGGAGACATCCATTATAGGTATGCTTTAAAACTAGTGGGTTCTATCTAAGGGGGCTTGGTCTAAGGTGGTTTGATCAAACCCTCTTCAATTGGAATCCTTTAAATAAATTTTTTCAAGGCTTAAATCATTATATTTTCTAAAAATATGCAATTTCAGCAAAAATTCGATCTCCTAGAAATTGTAAACCACTATTGGCAACACCCATTGGGAGAACCTAGTAAATAGATGCAAGAAAAAACTGGGAACTTGGAAAGCTAGGTGGTTGCCATCGACAAGAAGACTATTAATGGTCAAATCAATCTTGTCAACTATCCCAATGTATTCAATGTCATGCATGAGGATGCCCAAAGTAGTGGAAGAGTCCTTGATTCAAATGTTTAGGAAATTCTTTTGGAGTGGAGTAGGGGACCGAAACAAATTCCCTCTTCTGTCTTGGGACAAAGTGTGCACATCCAAGGAAGTTGGTGGGGTAGGGATCAACCAGCTATCACTAATGTATCAAGTCATGGGGGAAAAATTGGTTTGGGACCTTCACACAAAGGGTGAACAAAAGTGGGTTAGAATCATGAGAAGAAAGTACCTAGACTTAGATGATCCAACCAGAATTCTCACTACAATAAAACCTCTAAGAGGGTCAGAAATCTAGAATTTTATTTTGGAATGCAAGGATATAATATCAAACCATGTAACTTGGGAGATCAGATATGGAAATAGTGTGTCCTTTTGGAATGACTCATGGTGTAGGAAACCGCCCATTTGTAACACTCTAGGACTAGAAGAAATCAAAGAAGAGATGACAAGGATTTGGGGGAGCAAGGTGGATAATTATGGTAGGAGGATTGACAACCAAGGATCCTTCATCTGGATTTGGAATGATCTTCGAACTCTCAATGTACCCCAAGCATAGAAAGAAGCCTTAGAAAAGATCCTAAAAGATAGGTATTTTTTCCCAACCAATGACAAGGACACAATTAGATGGTGCCGGTCATCTACAGGCACATACAAAGTGAAATTTGGATACAAGATTAAAGAGATGGCCACAACTCGACAAGAATGGCCATGCAAGTTGATATGGGGGAAGAAATTCTCCCAAGGTAGGAGTCTTTTCTTGGTTGGTAATACAAAAAATAATCCTCACTGAAGATTGGTTAGCCAATTTTGGAGTGCAAGGCCTAGGAAGATGTTTATTGTGCAAAGAAAGTGAAGATTCATTCAGTCATTTTCTCCTGACATGTCCATATGAAAATGATTGTTGGAACAAAGTGAGAGATAATCTAAATATGCATTTCTCCATGCTAGTATAACTCACATCCTAGTTCAGAATGTGGCCCCAAGGTGGTAACAAAATAGTCTTTGGGGGTACATGGAAAATTACCCCATCCATTGTGATATGGGAAATATGGAAGGAACAAAATAGGAGAATATTCCAAGGGAAAGAAATGAATAAAGACAAGTTATGGGATAAAATTGAAAGATCTGTTGTAGAGCTAGTCAACGAGGATGCCTAGTGCAAAGTAGGTAAACAAAAAATATTCACAAATTGGGATGATTGCATAACCAAGAAATTTTTTGGTTTGAAGCCCCCACTACTAAATAGAAATGGCCCACTAAAGTCAAAAAATTTAAAGAGAGAAGAAACATCATGGAAGATGCCAAAATCAAGGTGGACCAAAATAAATTTTGATGGTGTCGTCCACGGGAATCTAGGGCTAGGAAAATCTGGTTGCATTGCAAGGGATGCTCAAGGTAGGACTCTAGTACAAAAATCCTTACCGCTAGGAATATCTTTGAATAATGAAGTAGAGTTCAGGGTAGTGACCATTGGCCTACAATTGGGTTTGGACTTGGGAGTGAAACAAGTCCACCTAGAAGTGGATTTGATGATCACAATCAATGCCCTCAAGAGAGGCACCACCCCAAATTGTAAACTCAATCACCTATTGCAGAGTGTCAAGCAATTGGTAAATAGGTTCAAGGCCTTCCAAATTAGCCACATATACCGAGAAGGAAATGATAAGGCAGATGAATTGGAGAAAAAGGAATTAGAAAGTGCCACATAGGTAGAGGCTGGAATAAAACCATGATCAGAGAATAAACATCAGAATATCCTCATCAACCAGTGGCGAAAGAAACACACATGGAAATAAGAACAAAATCTTGGTGAATTGGTTTGACAAGACATGAATAATCAATAGTAGGAAAAGCACAAGCTAAACGGACAAGTCCCAAGGAAAAATAAAGGATAGGAAAGAAAACACAATGCCATGCTTTAATTTTTCTTGCATACCACCAACAGAGTGGTGGCAAAAAAACACACACCAAAGGGCATGATCTTAGAAAGGATAATTATGAGGAAGTAAGGCTATCAGTGTTAAAAGGCCTAGGCTTGTGAAGTTTTATACAAACACAAATAGTGCAAGCCCAATATTAGAGAGTGATAGTGACTGGAAAAATTGGCTTTAGCTAGAAGTTTTAGAGAGGTATTGTGGTTGGTGAAAGCTTTCCCAATGGAGATTCCACTATTTTTTAACACAACAAAGCAAAAAAAATCTTTCACAGGGGAAGTGTCAGATAAAAGGTTGCAGGGATTGTTGGTCTCCTCACACCCACTAGTCCTCTAGGAAACAAAAAAGTTGTGGGATCAAAATTCTTAAGGGCGTATCACAGATTCAAGTCAAATGAAAAAATACTAGCCATGTTCCTAGTTGTCCTCCTGCACATGGAAATTTCAAAGGAAGTGGGGAAGAAGATGATGTAGATGGTGTTCCTTCATGTGTGACTGGGAGACATTGACCCATCCTTGGACAACATGGATGAAAATAAGAAAGTTCCAATGCCAAAAAATTATCACATGATGTGCATGCACAAAAGGAAAGTGATGAAATTCCCTTTGGTTTGAACCATTGACCTAGAGGGTTTTGAGATGTTGTGGAGTGAACGTGAGTGGGGAATTTTCTTCCTGCTTAGAGTAGCCAAACTGGTATCTAACCTTCCATGAGGCTGGACAATGAGGTATGTGGAGGATGAAGGGCTTGCATAGGAGATTGTCGCTAGGGACAACAATGACTAGGATTTCAGCATTAGTGAGGAATGGCACAAGAATGACCCCAGAGACCTTGAGGAAAAGGAAAAAGGCCCAACCCACCAGAACTATGGAGTGGACTTCCCAGTAATTGCAAACTACATTGCCTACATGAAGCGAACAAAGTTAGATGATGATGAAGAATGAACAAGCTTGGTTTGTTCTATTCTTAGTTATTCTATAAGTTAAAATTGTAATAGGTTTACCATAAGGGTCTAGTATTCATAAATTAGAAGTTAGCCCCAGAATAGTTGGTAATGCCTATCTCAAACTAGGCCATTTTGTAAAGGAAAATGTGAATACAGTCATACTAGTTTGAAAAGGGTAGTATAGTGATGTCCATTTTGTCATAGAAGGCTATAAAGGAAGTATTTTGATACCAAAAATTCATGTAATCTCTTTTTTGAATCAATACATGGTGTTGCCCCTTAGGAGTGATTTAACTAGCAAAAAAAAAAAAAAAATTAATCTCCTTTACTTTATTTTATTATAGAACTACTTTATATGTTATATTCTTTTAATTTTCTAATTAATCTTTTTATATTAAAATTAATATCATCTAAATATATTATGTTTAATTATTATTTGATAATCACAACAAAATATGATTTTTTCCCTACTATTACACACATATTTATATATTTTAAAATTAATTTGATATTAAAATTTTCAACTTCTGAACTTTAAAATTACATAATGTGAATACTCAATAATTGTCCTCTTAACATTTTAGAAAACCAAATTTATCATTATAATTTTACATTTTTAAATAAAAAATGAATTAAAGTTTCAAATTTTCAAACTTTGGATTTAAATAATGTGATTATCCCTTGACTTTCCTCTTCACATTTTGAAAATCCAATTATAGAGGGGTCACACGGTCATGCCTACAACTTATATTCTTTAGGGCTTATGGTCCCATGAACATTACATTCTAGACACGAAATAGTTTATTTAGGATTATTGACCTAAACATTAGGGTGCAATTTTAAAGCAGGGTAAAATTCATAAAAATTTAAAACAATTTTTTTACCTTAATTTTTTTCTATACTAAAAATAAACAATTTTTTTATTTTTTTAATTATTATGGGTAAATATAAATTAAAAATTTAAGAGTTAAACAAATAAATTAGTGATATTTAGATCTTAGTAATAAATAATTTAGATCATTTATCTAAGATTAATCTTTTAATCACAATTTCATTAATTAAGAAAGTGTAGAGAAGTTATAAATTTATGGTTGAAAGGATATTTAAATATATAAGACTGATTTTCCTAGAATAGCCATTTCTAAACACCAATAAACATCAATGAAATATTTGTGGAAGATCCAAAATTAAAGAAAACAAAATTTGCATTGGGCAGGTGCAAAAATATAGAGGGAAAAATTGTGGCTAAAATTTAAAAAATAATTTGAAAGGCTATAACACAAGCATGCTATAGCTTATTAAAACAAAAAAAAAAAGAAAACAACATCATTTAAATTTCATTTTATTTTTTATTCTTCATGGCAAAGAAACCCTACATTTGCGCACTCACATTTTGGAGGGAGCTAAAGTTGCAAATTTTGTCATCATGATGTTGCCATGTCGACAGGGAGGTCAAACAAGTAAGCATTGTTTTTTTTTTGTGAATTTATTGTTAAATGTGTAATTTTAGGGCTTTGTATACAAATTTATTTAATTTGTAAGATATGTTAATCAATCTCAAAACCCTCCTCAAAATCCTCAACAAACAGATGAGAAAAATCCTCAACAACTACAACAAAAAACTTCGCTAATTGCTCACCATCCTCTTGGTACTCAGCAAAATTTAATGGGGGTAATTGAAAACAACAAAAATCAGATTGAGGAGTTAATCCTAAGGTTGAATGATCTTGTAAGTTCAATTGTGGAAAGAAGAACACTTGTGAATTCATTTAAAGACATGTTAACACATGTAGATAAAATCAACAAGCAATTAAGTGGTTGGGAAGATAAAAGGTAGGTGTGGAGGGATTTTTATATAGATAAATTATTATATAAAGAAGTAAAAGATGAAAAAAATTACAAAATATGATATTTTCTCACTATTTACTGACCCAAGCACAAATAAAAATCTTGACCTCAATGCCAAGAGGTTTCCCATCCATTGGTATCACCACCAAGGGATTAGAGATTTTTTTTGGGATAGGTGGTACATGGTTTTTGACTATCTACCATGCAACAATTTTAAAGTCCCCCAATATTTCTTGAGGAAACTCTACTATGAGTTCATCCTCAACAAAATCCCTAACTATTTTGATATTGTATAAGAGTGAATTTCACCCCATGTGTAAATCCCCTTTTTTCCTTTATCCACCTTAACTTCGCCCTAGACTACTACTTGCATCACATTTGGTTCCTATTTTGAGCGTTGGTGGAGGCATTTCTGTTGAGGATGCCCACACAGTGTACAGACGCCTGTATGACATGCTTACATCCCTAATAGATTCTTGCATTTGGAGCCTACAAAAGTGTTATACTTCCCATTGGGGATTGATTTGTAATGCCCTCCTCGACCGACTGACCCAAATATGGCTGTTTTCTCCATTCCTCCTTCAAATTCATCCCTTCCATATGCATTTGATCTTCTAAGAACTTCTTCACTTCATTCACAAGCTTCACAATCTCTCCACAAGATCTAGGCTTCTTCACCATCTCTTCAATCCTCCAAAACACTTTACACTTCATAGGAGCAACATCAACCTCCACCAATTCAATAGAGCAAGTGTGGAACAAAACACCATTGCAACAAAGGCTTGAGTTCCTATCATTTTCTCCCCCATTAGCCTTAAGTGCTCTTGGTGGAGGTGGTAAGCTTTCACTCCTCTCCTCTATTACTTGGTTGAGTAGCATAACACTATTTTGTAGTGCTTTAGTGCTCTTTACTTCATTTCTACTTTTCTCTCTATCTATTTGGTTGTATGTGGAGGTGGGAACACCAAAACGGGGTCTAACTGAGGCAGACCCCTATTCATCCACCCAACAATTTCTCTCTCCCTCTTGTGTGCAGGTATTGAAGACACTCACGAGCTAGAAGCTTCATCACTCACACGATCATAAGTACTTTGTTTCTTCTACTTATCTTTGTCATTTCTACTTCTTTATTTCAGTTCTATCACTTTCTGTTATTTCCCTATTATTTATGAGTTCTTAGCAATCAGATAGAAGCATTCACTTTGCT